>JAABNY020000019.1:17159908-17176715 GCA_015164015.2 Brevimyrus niger
GCACAAGTCAGGGAACAACCCAGAATGGGACACCAAGCCATTGCAGGTGCACACTCACACACATTCCTACAGTCAATCTGGCAACCCCAGTTCACTCCAACATGTTTTTGGACCGTAGAGGGAAACTGGAGTACCGGGAGAAAGCACCATGACGATGCGCGTAGAACATGCAAACTCTACACACAAGGAGCCATATTGGAGACTCAAACCCTGGTCCCAGAGGTGTAAGGCAACAGTGGGATAAATTATGAAAATTGTTAAATCTATATCTTAAATCTAGGCTTAACTATATCTTCTGACTGTACCATGCTGTCTAATCAGACAATTTCAGCTAGTTACGAAGCACCAACAGAAACAAAACATGTGAGAACACATTTGGGGAATTAAAGAAAAAGTGAAGGTTAGACCAAGTCACATAAAGGAAACCTTGCTGCTACTCAGGCATTAAGAACAAAGTGCTGGACATCTGAATGTGCAAAATACTCACTTTAAAATGGCGCCTTTTTCAAAATCGCCTTTAAGGAATTTCTGCTACTACTAAAAACAACATGGATGTCCCCCATCCAGATTATAAATCAAATTAAATTAAAAATTACATAAAAATGCATTTTATTAATAATGCAAAATACTATTATTATCCCTCATGTATTAAATTTAAGAATTATAACTGTAAAACACAAATTCAACCAAAAATTAATGTTTTAATTGAACAAAAAACAGAATCAATTCAGTAGAATCAAGAATCAAGGTGTGTGAGGAATTGTGGGATACATCCTGGAACTGACAGAACAAGTGGTTATTGAAAATGAATAGATGTGTTTTCATTCATGTGTTAATATTTGATTTCTAAAAAACACAGCAAATGTGGAAGAGTATTATAGCCATAAAGTTTAAAATATTGGCCTCTTAAAGCAAAAACTGAGTGCTTGAGAGTTTCTGAACCTTGATCCTATTCTTTTTTTTCCATATTTCACTTCATCCAAATATGGACATTTTTTTTCTAATGTGACTGTCGGTTAGGCACTGTGATTCATTGCTCACAACGATTACATTTTGACAGCCGGCCATGGTCTGTAAAAATAGATTCCGGCACTTTTCTTGAAAACCTTGTGTTGTTAAAAATCCACCCTCAGGCCTCTTACTGTAGTTAAAATCATTTATGCATTACAACGTAAAAAAAAAATCACTGAGAATACATGAAGGAAAATGCAAAAACGAGATGAGCTCCTTTTTGACAAATCAATATCCAAAGAGTACTGATCATTGCTCCTTCTTGCCACCCCACATTAAATTAAGACGTATTTTTCTTTCAATGCATTAATCCTCCCCGAAACCTCTGAGAGAAAAGAAATGGGTTGGATTTATCCAGAATTTAAACGAGTCCTCCTTTCCCACAGATTCATTTTCTGTTACCAGGCAATAGCATTATCGACTTTTTTACCCAGTAACTCAGAGGTAAATACAGAGCTGAAAACTTAATATCTGATTTCAATCAATAGCTTAAAAATCTTGACAAACATCTGCAGCTTGGCAAGGAGGCCCAGTTCCGCCTGTATCTGAGAGTGCTTTGCATCTGCATGTTTGTAAATGAAGCCAAAACACTTCTGCATGCATTGCTAACTCATATCTTCCGGCTGGCATGCCAGGAGAACAGCATACACAAGGCCCTAGGAAATCTGGCCCACAGAACTACTACTAGTTCAGGCTGTACAGTACTACTATGGATGGCTAATTACCCAAGCTTCAGGATAGAGTCTAAATTTTGACTGCCCCGATGATCCTGCTACACATTTCTACACTTTGAGTGGACCATTATCTAAATGTCAGAAAGGCAGTCCACCCAAACAGCTTTGGAAGGGATTTCCCCCCATGGAAGAACTTACCAATATGTTTTTTTTGCATACTTGGCCCAGGGTACAAAACCCAATTTGATTTCCTGGCACATTGAAATGCAATAAAGAACCAAGTTTCTAATTAGCTTTCTCTGTCTGGCCATTAAACTAGGGGTTGTGTCCTGATGAGAAGCTGATAAAGGACCACAAGTTAGAGCAAAAGGCCTCAGGATATGAGGTTCACACTCTGAAATCACATCTTAAGGAATAACACACAGTCTAAAAAGGAAAAGAAGGAGTAATTCAGCCAGTAGTCATTTCACCTGAAGGCAGTGGCAGGTCTGTCAAGAAGCCCACAGCTAGTTGTGTACAGGGAGGGTAATTGACTAATAGAAGATGTGATAATCATTCTAGGTGATGATGGGTAATTTTGCAGCAATCACAAAGAGTACAGGTCTTAACAAAAGACAGCTTCCCACCGGAATTTTGGAGATGGAGAAGACTGGTGTTAGCTATCTCAGTGTCTTTCACTATCCACCACTGAACACCAAAAAGAAGATCTGGTGGATGTTCTCCAGGTGTCAGGAAGATCCATTGCTGTCTCGCTTACATCGATATAGGCCTTACCATTCTTTGACAATATTCAGTAAGTTATCACCAAACTTTTGGTTATGTACTCCTCCATGGCTATGGACAGAGGGTAAATGTGTGCTCACAGTGGTGTCACTCCTGAGAAAACATTACAATAAGTAACGGCACATAGGAATGATGTGGAGGAAATTAGGCAGCCCAACAATTACGGAACAGCTCCATGAGGTCATGGAGGACTCCGTACCAGCAGCCTCAGCACCACGAGGAGATCCTTCCTTATCAGGAGCTGCCAGCACTGGTCACTTACCTTGATACTGGAAAGATAGCGACCGATGCCCTGAATTTCAGTATTGGGTTCTCTCACTCTGCAGGTGATCGTTCTAAGTTCCAGGTGCTCTCTAAGGTCCTAATAGTAAAACGTGACAAACATTCCTCTATACTGACTCCCCACTCTGATCCCATGTCGAGTGACTTGTCCTGGAGTCTATGAAGGCTTTGAACTGATGTGACAGCTGTCCCCAAATAATTCAACTGATATTAATATTAGTGCAGTGATGGAGAGGAGAGCTGCTTTTCTTTTGTTAGTACGTCTGTTTCCCAGTTAGATGAGGCAATATAGCAGTTTGTATTTCTTTTCTCCAGAATACAAAGGATGATCCCATGACATCCTGTAGGTGACTTTATTGCAGAGGTTCCTCAGCTGACTTGGGACTGGAAAACGATGTTGCGGCAATCAGAAGGGATAAAGAAAGAAGTTCCATGTCTGTCGGTATGTGGTTCTCTCACCTTTGTTCCCTTAGTAAACTTGCCATAAAATGATGAATGATTGTAAGTTATTAAGTGTGCAAAAGTTGTTGGACCACCGACAACTTTGATCAAGCTTTACCAATGCATGAGCACTTTAACCCTTTGTCTGTCGAAGGGTTTGGCTACAGGGTGGTCAAAACAGTCTGGAAATGTTAAACATTTCTGGCCCATGCTGGTGGCCAATGGTGGCAACCCAAGGAAAAACATAAATAAATGGTAATACTACCATGGCCTTGACTTCAGGTGCTGAAGATGGTTTATACCTGAGGCTCTCTGGAAGGACCACCACAGCTTCTATTGAATGGTATTTGGCTTATTATTTTCATCAAGGGGAACATTCAGTTTCATCAATCTGCTGGGTCCTTAATGTTGCTCCGTATTCTGTCAAAATGAGTCACAGTAAAAGCTAAAACAGCCTTTGTTCCCTAAGACTGCTCATGCAGAAGAAGACTCTATGAGTAAAGTAATGTCCATCTAAATCTCCAGTCATGCAGATGGCATGGAACCCAGAGGCAGGTGAGGAGGGATGAGGTGTAACAGAAGAAGAGGACCACCAAAAACAACAAACTAAGCGCACCATGAATACATTTCTGATGAATTTTATTTTACGTTTTCTGAAGACACCAGGAGTCTCTGGCAACATCTAACAATGGAATTGCTTGTTTAAGTGAGACTAAGTGACATTTTGATAATTACGTAGCCAGGGTCAGAACTCAAGGGCATCCCTGATCTCTGCAAGCTATCAATCATACTTAATTGCGTTTGTATAGTCAAAGACAAAAGAATCTTTATTCTAATTTTAATCTTCTATTTCTAGATTTTATTTTATAAAATGACTTTAAAATCCGACTGTAATCTCTGTCTAAAATGCTTTACTTTCCAAAATGTTATTTGCTAGCTTAAATCTTATATTTTAATGACTCGGCAGCAGTACATACATATGTAGTTTTGCGGTGTAAGTGTTCCAATTACAAGGATATGGATAGAAAATAAGGTTAAGAGAAACTTTCTTATCTCCACTTAATGCACGTTTATTGCGTAAACATTCGGCTGGCTGTAAATCTGCTGTAATTACTGCCATGATGTTCCCACAGGCAAAGAAAGAAATCTAAAGGAAACCTCCATTTTGATTTCTTCATCGGGGGGGGGGGGGCTCAAGGCATGCTGGGAAATACAAGTGAGACTGACATGAACACAAAAGGAGTACAGGGTCAGAGATTAGGTTGTCACACAATTGGCTCAAAAGGATCACATCATAATTAATTCAAATGATGGTTTTATCTGTTTCTGTAGTGTGGAGACATGTCCCTTAATATTTGTTTCTAAAAATAAACATTATTTTTGATACTTTGATTCCATCTTAATTCCACAACTGGTCACACATACTTGGTGTAAATTTTGCCACAGATGAAGACACCTGTTCTGACAGAGCAGTTCATCCTCGGTGGTGTCCAGCTGTGCAACGTGAAATTCAGGAGCCACAGCACTGATTAGCAAGTTACCATCATCGTCATGTGCATGACGTACGCTATGCGGAGAGTTCTGTCACAGGCTGGATGCACACTGAAGTCTCATATTACCTTTTGCTTGCTAAAGTAAATCTCAGTTCCTCCAGAAATATCTATGAATATGTTATAAGGAAAACAATTCCCTCCCCCACAAAGGTCATTATCTGCCTGTTATAATAGGGACCTTTCATTATTCTGGGTGTCTCCCAGAGAAACATGCGGCTGCATCTCATGTGTCAAGATGCATGGCAAGACCCATATGATCCCATGATCAGGATGGAGCCCGGGTGACTTTAAAGCAGGCGAGGCTGTCCTGAGACCCCATCTCTTTCATCTGCCTGCCAAATTGACACCGGTGTTGTGACAGCTTTGACAAAGAGGCTGATCCTACCAAAGTGACATTTTTTTTTTTATTAATAATTCTCTTAGAGATGGCTGGCCCCCAGCGAGGAAAACCCAGTAGATTCCCCAGGATTTTCAACCTGGCTCGGGTTCCATGCTGTGAGCTTGTGCGACCTGAGGATTTGGGACCATCTAGGCTTTGAAAGGTGCTAACTTAATTTGGCTAATCTCAGGTAATTCCACCGGAGATCATTAACGACTTCTGACCGCTCTGGCAGGCCCCGCCACCGATTTCCAAGCCCCCATTTTATGTAGGGGACTCTGCCCCCTGCTGGAAGCTGCAAGAGTGCACTTTTTCAAAGTAGCAATAGCGCCTGTGACAAACGCATGCTAGTTTCTACATGAAGTGGTCTTTTGGGTGCGGGTGTGGATTTCGGGGCTTATCCGCCCCCTCAAGTCTCAGCAAGCAATGACCGTATACTGCCTGGCTCATAATAGGCTTTCCAGAAGTGTCAGCAGATGGCGTTAAGGTGGATTTGCTGCCCCACGAACCAGGATCTGAGCTCCAAAGGAAAGACTGTCCATCTAAAACTCCTGCCTCACTCCGTAAGTGTTTATTAAGTGTTTGGTAGACTGGCCACCGTCTGGCCACAGGGAAGCCTGCCAATTATATTGTGTTAAAGTGATACATGAAGTGGCCAGATCCATGCCTAGCTGCAGCAGTGTGAGCCCTCCGTGCGCCGCAGAGCTGAGGAATCTGCAGTCAGTGCGCAGGCGAATGAACGGCCTTTCTGTCTCACCCACTGAAGACTAAGCTGGTAATATGAGGTGCTCCCCGCCTGCGCATCCCAGGACACTCTGCTGCGCATCCCCTTCCCTGTCTCCACGGCGATCGCTGCCTTCCTTCCACCAACCTGACCACCCCCCTTCTCCTCCCTTCTTTCATGTCTCACAAAATGCCTTGCAGGCAAAGGGCTTTCAAGTGAACACGCTATAGTGACCAATCCCTACGGCTCTTCCACTACATTAGTGCCGCGTCTTTATACCACATACAGCAAAGCCAATGGGTTGCGGAGCAATATGTCGATGAAGAAACCCTGCATCCCGCAGTTCATTGGCACATTCTTCCGCATGCAGCTCAAAGTAAACCGTTTGTACATGCGGTGCGTCGTACGAGTAGCCCAACCCTCACTGACTTGAGAGTCCCTGCATGGATTGTTCCGGTTGTCATGGTGCTAATGGCGATTCTCAAGCTTAGGATGTTTAGACATCAAATTGAAAATTGTATCAAGGAGCTGAAGCCAGGCTGGGGGAATGTTGTGTACTGCCAGCATGCTGTTATTTATGAGAGATGGGGGGACGACAGGGGGTTAAAAACCCTCCCGGTTAATCTTAGTTGTGCATTGCTATTGAGTGCATTGAATTATAGTATCTATAGTGCATATATGCATATTATACAATGTATAATGTGTACGGGAAACTTCTGCTGGAGCATCGTGACGTAACTTCTTGACAGCTGAGGGTTAGATTCCCAACACCAGCTCCCTGCCAGTGTGGGCTCTGCATCGTCCTCCCATCTCCTTCAGGATCTTTTTGGGAGCTCTGTCTCCGTGCTGCAGTCCAAAAACGAGTGGCTGGGGGAATTAGTGTCTCGAAATCTTCCGTAGTGTGTGAGAGGCCATGGACTGGCATTCCCATCCAAAACTTGTCCTTACTTGTTCCAGATACGCTCTTACTGGAAAATGATAAAGTCCAGGCTGCTGTCACAAACGCGGAGGTGTTTTACCGTGCATCTGCTCCCACTCGCACTGCAGGGTGGCCCAGACTCTGACAGGCGCGTGCCGCACTCTCCGCTCCACTTCCAGGAGGATTCGGGGATGCAGGGGGCCTCCGCTGAAGCCCATCCATCGAGTCCATCACCCCTCATGCACACCAGACGATGCCGCATCAGAATCCGATGGTCTTCTCATGGCCCAAACTGTGCCGCTTAATCGCACGCAATCGGACGAAAATCCATGACGACGCACGGGTCTGGCGCCCGTTTAGCTAAGCTAAGCCGCGTGCTTGTGATCAGACCGCCGAGGATGGAAAGTGCGCGTGCGAGCGGGGGTGCACATGTGGCAGCCCCTCGCACTGTGTGCACTGCAAGTGATGTATTGCACCCGTCAGGCATAACAAAAGATGGAAGATTTCGCCTGAGATATAATGGATGAACACTGTTTACCATCAGCCGGCTCCTTCATTCCACCCAGTGCTGTACAGCATTAATGCCAGAAGCCACGGGTAATGCCTCACGCCTCGACGGCAGGCAAGGGGCATTTCTCAGCCAGCCTCCCAGTTCCTATGCCCTCCCTTCCTTTATCCAATTACCGTTCTAAGCACAGAGCCCATATAGATGAGACGGACGTGTATCCAATGCATCGCAGCCTGCGTTCTGCTAAATTCATTCCGTAATGTGGTACGACGACCCTCCTCGAGTCACACACGAACACACATGTATTGTCCTTGGCGATGAGCTTCCTCGATCTATAACAATTGTGACCACGTAACATTTGCTTTCTGGAGCGTTCACGGCAAAGTAGCAAAAACTGATAGACATCATTACGATATGTCAGTGTTCCTTCTCCCACACTCTTCTTACATGCATGTTGTTTTTCTCATTCATGTTAACCTCCGTGATGATGGTTTCAGGCCCAGTCAGAGCTGTACGCGTTCTCAGTGCATACCGCCATGTTGATTAACGAAAAAAACTGCTACTTTGATAAAGTAGCCTGGTTGCTAGGAGCCTCACTTTAATTTGAATGTACATGTGGTGAAGGTCTGTCCATGCATTTATCAATGGAAAACGAGTTACGTGTCTTCAGACGTATACAGTATGGCTATTTGCACAAATTTGCATAATTCATTTCTTCCTGCACTTCCAGGCACACCTGACACCTTTTATGTATTTATTTATTTATTTATTTACACATTTTAAATACGTTGATTTATTTATAGTTTTATTACTGCTGAGAGTATGATTTATTTGCTCCCTGATTTTGCATTAAGCCGTGCCTGCATTGTATTTGTAGTCATAAAACACTAAAATGCATAATAATGCATATGTTATACATTTTAACACGTGACGTAGGTGGCCAAACATATCTGTAACCACCTGCTGCAATGTGCGTAACAATATATAACAATTATGATTTGTTGTGAGTGCTCTTGTGGCTTTTAACTGAAGTGTTATAATATCAGCTCCAAAAGCAATACAATCACAAAAAAGGTTAAAAAAAATAACTATCAAAACTCAAGTTAGGTAATACTCTGAATCCTCCTCAGTGTAAATATCCAAAATTTGATTATTTAATTTTTCATTCCTAAATTCATCCCTTGATATCACCCCCAGCCTAGAGATAAAATCTGTACATTTAGTGTCATTTATGAACTTTATCCATAAATCTTTATTTAACACATGCCTGATTCCATGTCATCAATTACTAAGTAATAAATGAATTTTTGAACATACACAGTAACCAGTTCACACAGAGTAGCATTTCATCTCATGAGCTAAGATTCAGAAAGTTAATAAATTAATAAATTAAGTTATTAACTTTATAAATTAAGTTTTTGCCGAGTCAGGCATATTTCTGTATTAGCCATATATTTTCATTCATCTACTTATAAAGACGTTTATTGCTGATTTTGGCTTAGAATACATTTCCAATTATTAGAGGTGTGACAAAAGCAGTGATGGCCTCCATTTTATGGTCTGGTAGTATCTCGTTAGACCACATGGCTTTTCCCATAGAATTAGCTCTCCTGCTTCACACTGGTACTATACACTTATGAACACTTTATTAGGATCATCTGTACACCTGCCTATGTGCGCTACTATTTAATCAGCCAATCATGCGACAGCAGCACAATGCATAAATTCCTTCAGATACAGGTAAGGAGCAATTCTGACTGTGACATGATTGTTAGGACGATTGTTAGGCTGGTTTGAGTATTTTCATGCACAACAGTCTCTGAATGATGTGAAAAAGGAGAAACATTCAGGGAGCGGCAGTGTTGCAGATGGAAACACCTTGATGATGCCCAAACTGGTGCAAGCTGACAGAAAGGCTACGGTGACTCGGATAGCTACTCTGTACAACTGTGGCGAGCAGAAATGCATCTCAGAATGTACGACGTGTGGAACCCTGAGGTGGATGGGCGACAACAGCAGAAGACTATGCCAGGGTCCACTCCAGTCAGATGAAGACAAAAAGCTACAGCTGCAGTGGGCACAGGCTCACCCGAACTGCAGTTTAAGATTGGGAAAATGTAGGCTGGTTTGATGAATCTCAGTTTCTGCTGAGCTATACAGATGGTTGGGTCAGAATTTGGCATGAATCCATGGACCCAACCTGCCTTACCAACAGTCCAGGCTTGTGGCGCTGTAATGGTGTGGAAAGTATGGTCTTGGCACACTTTGGGCCTGTTAATGCCAATCAATCATCACTTGGATGCCACAGCCTGTTTGAATATAGTTGCTGACCGTGTGCATCCCTTCATGCCCACGATTTTCCCATCTTCTGACTTTTATGCATAAAAATGCACCATGTTATAAAGCAAACATTGTCTCAAACTGGTTGCATGGGCATGGCAATTAGTTCCGTGTTCTTCTGTGTCCTTCCCAGTCACTGGGTCTAAAACCAGTAGAACACCTTTGGGATGTTGTGGAAGAGGAGATTCGCGGCGTGGATGTGAAGCTGACAAATCTGCAAAAATAGCGTGATGCAATCGTGTCAGCGTGATTCTTAAAGGGTTGCTTACAATATTTTGTGGAGTCCATGCACACAAAGAATTGGGGCTGTTTTGAGGGCAAAGAAAGGCCCTGCTAAGTAGTGTTTCTAGCTTGTGTATCTGCCCGCTTACCCACAGTGCATTGTCCTGTGGAGGATTTAAACATATGAAACACTGGTTCGCAAATTGCCTGGTTCGCAATTCATAAAATCAACTCAGGACATGCAAATGAATGCATAACGCATGTGATAAGAAACCTAGAAAGAATGAGGAAAAAATAACATTGCAGTCTCGTATTTGTGTCGTTACTTGAAGACACCTGCCTCCTCTTGTGACAACAGGTTAGATCGGAATTTATTATTCCTCATAATGACTAATTCACCATTGTGACATCATTAGATACTGAGTTTGTATACGGCTTGGGTGTTTTATTATATGTCTGCTTACTCTGGTCTCCCTGGATGACAAGTTGCTGCATAAGAGCAGCGGTGCAGGATGCAAGCCTCAAAACGTGGAACGCGGCCTCCTGTCCTCACAGCAGAATCTGGGGGACACTGAAAGAAAGCACAGCCGCAAGACAGAATCAGCTGATTGCCAGAGGATTTCACCAATTTGTAGGCGTAAGACAAGATGAATCTGCTCGACTGTGTCTGCTGTTTGATCACGAAATCCAGCCAGATGGCGTGGGCATACTTCTCTGGAGTGACTGGCTGGGGGCAAGGTTTCACAGCAATATATTTTCTTACGAGTTGTAAAACCAGTACTCTCATACAGAAGAAAGGACTGCGCTCTCTGTATAAATGTTACAGTGATTTACTGACCGCCAAGTTCTCTCAGCAAGTTTTCAGTTTTTACAGTTTACAAACTCCAGCTACTTAGAAAACAGTGGGGTTCCATTGTGACTTGAGATGGGTCAGCATCTTATACAGCATGATCCCTCTTTGGAGCAGCATACTGTATAAGCAGGGAAAACAAATGGATTAGATAGACTGACAGATCAATGGATGGATGGAAGGATGGATTGATTGACTGGGGGTAATGTGTGACTCTGTGAGTTAGGCCTCTCTGCCTCTGACATTGAACAAGGTCCATAACCGCCCAGAACTTTTCTCTCACCTCTATATGTGTGCGTATGTTACAAGGACAGCAGGATGGGATATGCAAGAAAAAATCCAGATTGCCTGGCCTCATACTTGTACAAGGTTGCAAATTGTACAAGGTTGCAGGTTGGGGTGCAGCGTGTGGCTCAGTTGGCTAAGCCTGTGTACTTGTAATCGCAAGGTTGCCAGTTCAAACCCAGCCTCAGCATGTCTGTGAGTCTTTGAGCAAGGCCCTTAGCCCCTAGCTCACTGGACACCCCAGCAGGTGACTGCCCTTCACAGACAGCATACTCTGCAAAGAGCGAGTTGAGGGAGGAGTGAAAAGAATTTCCCCATGAGGGACAATGAAGGATTAATTATAATTGTTAATATAGATAGATAGCATGGACTGATTGATTGACAGATGGACTGATTGATTCATTCATTTATTCATTTAAATAGGTAAGTCCAAAAACATGTCTACGATATAGCAAGAAATGAAACCATGATTAAAACATCCATCCATCTGTCTATCTACTCCAGGAAGCACAGACCACTAGGCAGGGGAAGACCCTAAAGGGGCACAATGCAAACACCAAAGACTATAATGGGATCCTTAGAGCAGCAAATCTCAGTGTACATGAGATGAACCAGGGGCTTCAATCATTCATGAATCACAGGGCAGTTCTGTGAGACCTACAAAAACACATTGACATTAAGACATAGTGTCATATGAAATGTAATTCTTGATTGTGTGATTTTACTAATATCCTGAAATATTTACCACAATATGTAATGATCAGGTATGATACGTGAGGGTATGTAGCGGCCGGTAGGGCCCATGTCTGGTAGGTTGTGGGTTCAAACCCTGTGGTCAGCAGAGTAAAACCAGCATCATGTCCTTGGCAAAGCCTCTAACCCTGTCACAGCCATGGGTGCATGCTCTCTGCCTCTAGTGCTTGCTTACTTTTATATTGCTTTCGTCAAATTATCCTGCTAATTACGTAACTGTAATCTGTTGATCTGAAGGATTTCTGAATCTGCGGTGTCATTTTTATGTAATCCTACTTAAAACATATTTCAGGTATTGGTTGTGGTGGGGACGGGTACTGACGCCATGATTCTTGCCATGTGGAAAAATAATAATGCATCCTGTCTCATCAGCAGCAGCTGGACAGATGCCCATAGTGCCCATTCTGGTCCTGATACAAAAGCAGAGGTAGTGAAATGGATCACATGTGGCACGAGCAGTGGTAGAACAAGGTAACCTTTTCAAAAACAAATGTCCTCCCCCAGTAATTAATGTCCTAAACTTCACTGAAATTTGTTGAACAGTATCGTAATTATTTAGCATTAATGTCTTAGACATTTTCCCCACGGGATCAATAAAGAATTGATGATAATAATACTACTAATAATAATAATAATTATTATTATTATTAGTAGTAGTAGTAGTAGTAGTAGTAGTAGTATTGTTATTATTATTATGTTGCCAGAGATATAATGGATGGATGGATGGTAGTAAGAAACAAAAAGAAAGACAAACTGAATAATCTGAAAAGATCTCAAAACAGTATAATGTCTAAATTCTTTGAAGGATCCATAAGACTGCAGATAAATGAATGTTAATGAAACCATTTGCATAAGGTGATTAAGTATTCAGCTGGTGAAAAATCTGGGCTCCAAAAACACGGCGGTACAGAGAACTGGCGGGGTACCGCAGTCATATTTGATTACATGGACTGCAAGGTGAGTCCACGCCAGATGCGCATTGCATCTCCGAGGGGCGCCGATTCAGTAGCTCTTTAAAGATCTGCCCGTCGCTTCTTCCACACCGCCGAGTCACGGCGCTTTGTTTTAATAGCCAAACAACCCGCAGAGAAGAAAGGCAGGAACAATATTTTATAACTGACTGCTTTTCATATTTCCAATATTTGTTTTTAGTCCTTGGAAATGAAATCAGGAACTGGGCGAAGAAAAACTATTAAATTGCAGCGTATAAGATTTTATAATCCACCGTCGAAGCAGGGATGTTGCTGTTGCTGAAATACGAGATGTGGGTAAGGGGATAGAAGACTTTTGCTGTAAACTTTAAGTAGACGCATTCAGCCTATTAATCAATTATGCAACTGAGCTATATTTATTTAAATAAAGCTTTTAAATGCTTTATTTAATATTTAAATGTTTTACTGACATATTTGTTTCTTTGTGGACCACGGAAACGCCAGATTAATCAGATTACAGATTACTAAGTAATGTAGAACTTCATTGTGTCAGATGTGAGCTGTGCATCAAGGACTGTGTTGCCAACAGCCCCTGCTTGGGGCCACCTGCTTGGCCCACGCGGGTCTCACAGCTTTCCAAGCCCCAAAGCGGTGCGACACAATGCCCCCTGCAGGCGCTGGCACGAACAGCACTATCGGCACTTTAATTGGCCATGTCAGCCCGCTAATGCGAGTCATGCTGCTCTGGCTGCTGATGGGCCATTCCCGTCAAGCTCAAACTCTCCCCCGTTAAGGACTAGTCACTTCCGATAAACGTCACTTTTCTCTCCAAATTAACTTAGGCCAATTTCAAAGGATTTTAGTCATGGAAGAAACTGTACATTAGTACAATTTTTAACGCCCTCCCTTAGCAGAGTAACAAGAACCTCTGCCTCGGCACAAATCTGTATAATTAAATGCTGAATGATCATTAGCTAAAAAAAAATCTTTTTATTTTATTCTGTAAGAAGTCAGTGTGAAACCTAATTTGTAGTTAATGCTTTGAAACGATACTAAAATTAAACGAGTCATAAAAATATTTAATCAAAGGTCCTGTTTCTTAAAATTTGTTCATTTTTAAAGTGCTAATTTGTTTATTTAGGTCATTGTCAGTGTCCTAGGGTGGTGTAGCGGCCAGCACTATTGCTCCGCACCTTTGGGACTGGGATTCGAGTTTTGGCCCAATGTTTGTGGAGGTTTCACGGTCTCCACGTGTCCTTTGATATACCCATAGCTTCTGGGATAGGATCTGGACACATAACAAGAAAAAAGAAAATGATTGGATGAATCACCAAAGAATAAACCACACACTGTGATTATTAGTTACTAAAACTGTAAATTGAAATGTTTGTGGTTTGTTGGCCATCTCTAATTTCAAGGAGAAATACGTTTTCATTGTACTATGTGATTTCAGCAGCCTAAAATCGGAGCGGAGTAAAAATGACTGAGAGAATTTGACAAGCCATAATATTGACTAACCTGACAGTGATGATCGATTTTTTTACGTTGTGATAATTCATTCATTAATCATCATTCATTACAAGTCGCCTATTCATCCATTCATTCATCACTCATTCATCCATGTTCCACAAGCAGTCATTTTAATAAATAAAATAAAATAAAATTGCCGATTCGGTGTGTGAAACACTCCTGTGAAGAGTGTTCTACCGCAGCACCTATAAGTCGAGAAAAATAACCACATATTATTTTATTAACATGGGATCTAACTTTTTGATAAACAAAATAACTGGTAAATACTTTTGAATACTCCTTATCAATGAATTTACCATCATAGTGGTGTGTAGCTTGTAATACGTCTTACCCGAATAATATGACTTTTTTTTTTTTGTTCTTAATCTTAAAGGGAGGTTTATTTTTATTTTTTTATCTCAAATTGTCCTACTGGAACACAATGCTGTTTAAAGTAACGAATCTTTAAATTGATATTTTAATTAACAAATCAACAGTATAACAATGTTAACTAATTTAGTTATTAATGTAAACAAGCAACTTGCAACCGGCAGAAGTTCAGAAAAGAATATCAGATATCAGACACGTGCCCCATATTTCAGCTGTTCGGAACCCCGATCGAGACACCAGTCAGTAACTACAGATTTCCTGGTGTCCCGATGGTATTTCAGAAACAGTCAGAGTTGACAAGGAATCGATTCCTCTGTGTCGCAAGAAAGTCTATCCACACACCAGCTTCCCCTTGCACCCCAATTGTCCCTAAAGCCTTACCGTCATAAAATCACTTCACTGGAGTCGTACTCCCAACCAAGCGTGTGTTTGCAGAAATTCACAGATGGAGCAGCAGGGGGCACCGATCCACAGCGTGCTGCACAGTGTCCGTGAGCTGCATGCTCGTAACTACACCCCTTCCTGTCGGTACACATGGTACAGCAAAGAGAAATAGCCCGATTTTGGTACGTGGCTATCGCGGTGAACACCCTGAGATTAATAGCGGTTAAAATTATTTTCCCAGCGTCTGAATCAATAAATCTAAAATAAGGTAGATTATACAATATACAGTATCTAATGAATTTTATTATAGGGGCTGCAAATCACAAAAGTTGTGATGGCTAGTTAGAGCTTCACAAAATGTAAGTAATTATTATTTACATTAAATTATTATTTAATTATAAGTTCAATACTGAAATATTAGAAATCTCAACCTGTCAAACAGATGCACAATATTACATGCAGGTCTGGCGTTGGGGCTGGGTAGAGAGTGGATGACAGGGCTGCACACACACGCCCCTTTTCCCACGCATTTACAAGCACAAGCCGCCGCGAGGAGTGGAGCAGTTGCACCCCGATCTTCCTGCTTGTATTGTGCTAATCACCAGTATTATACAACAATAAAACTGTCAACAAGCAGCTCGATGGATGTATTAGTGAAAGAAATAATTAACAACACACGACTGCCTAAGAACACTTAGTGTCCTATTACCATAAATACGTGTGAAAATGAAATAACTACACAGCCATCAAACGCAGATTGTGTTCAATATTTGTCCAAACACGAAGCAGACTGCGAATCGGTTGTCACTGTCTGCGTGGTAAGTCGCTCTCACGTCTCTATTCTTTTGATTGTTAGTATGAGCAGGTGATTTCCGGTAACTATTATCTATTGTGTTGCGACAATATTTTTTAACACATCTCATGCTTTTGCAGAGTAGAATTATCAGATTTGGCTGGGTGTATAGGCTATATCAATATAAAATAAAGTTTTACCACCAAGTTTTTCATTTGACTACTGATATTTAATTTAAAATATATATAATATGATGTATAAGATAAAAGTTTTAGTTTTATACTTTTCAGTTTCTTATCATGTGTCTTATCTACAGCTGTTCTAATAATCAGTTTCATTCCTAATTCATTTTCAGTAAGTTGTCACCATTACTTAATTAAATTATATTAGTATAAAGAACTTTTGGGTTGAGCATTGGGGGGGGGGGGTGAGGTTCCCACCCATTTAAAGGAGTCCCATGTTCATATTAATTATTATTGGGATTAGTATTATTCAGTGGTTTCTTAGCTTGCTGAAGATAAAGCATAGGCCTATTTTTAAGTAACCGCTGTCTTTCATCCCTTTTCCACTGGCATAAAGGAACTGACTCGACCGGTTCCCAATCTGCACCGCGAAGACACAAAATCACAGCACGTTTCCAGCTCACTTCGGTCTTCCACTGCAGAATGGTCGTTGCGGCAGCGGCGCCATCAGGGCCGTCAGCGCAGTTACGGCTCTGGTTCAGCTTGCATACTGTGCAAAGGAAACGTGCCAGTTTCGCAGTTTGGGTCAGTTCTTGGTGGCAGGATCTTGCATGACTTTTCGAGGACCTTTACTGCTTGTCCTATTCAGGGTCACAGGGGGTCCGGAGCCTATACCAGAACCTATGGGCAGGAAGCAGGGAACAACCCAGGGTGGGGTGCCAACCCATTTCAGGGCACACTCACACAGCAATCACTCACACACCATCACTCACACAGTAATCACTCACACACCATCACTCACACAGCAATCACTCACACACCATCACTCACACAGTAATCACTCACACACCATCACTCACACAGCAATCACTCACACACCATCACTCACACAG
>JAABNY020000019.1:17178470-17195506 GCA_015164015.2 Brevimyrus niger
TTCTAGAATTTGCTGGTATTTAGTGGAATCCATTCTTCCCTCCACCCATGCAATGTTTCCTGTGCCTCTGGCTGCAATACAACCGCAAAGCATGATAGATCCAACCCCATGCTTAATAGTTGGCAAGGTGTTCTTTTCATGAAATGCTGCTCCTTTATTTCTCCAAACATTCCTTTGCTGATTGTGGCCAAATAGTTCTATTTTAACTTCATCAGTCCACAACACTTGTTTCCAAAATGCCTGCAGGTTTTTTTGCAGTCAAATGGGGGTTTTGATTTGTCTTTCTGATCAGCATACAAGCAGTTCTCTCCGAGAATTGTCTTGGTCTTCCAGATCTCATCTTGACCTCCACAGCTCCCCTGAACTGCCTTCTCTTAAATACATTACTCACTGTGGAAACTGCAAGATGACAACGCTTTGCTATCTTCTTGTAATCTTCTCCTGCATCGTGGGCATCAATAACTTTCATTTTCAGAGTCTTACACAGCTGCTTAGAGGAACCCATAGTTGCTGAGTGTCCACAAGTGTTTGCCCAAGGTTTGAGGAGTCAAAGTATTAGTAAAGTTTTGAAATTGGCACCAGCTGACATTTACTAATGACAGCCGTCGCCACGCATCAGATCTAATGAGCTGATCATGATATGAAACCTGAAGAATCTGAGACTTTGTAACTCTTAGGGTGCCCAAACTTTTGCACAGTGCCACAATAAAGGGGGGTTACAAGTACTGCTCTGCTCAGTTTGCCAAATCATCATGGTTCTGTGGGACCCAACACCTACTAGAGCCTCATCAGAGTCCCTCTAATTACCCTTTCAGTTTTTTTAAGTTTGTTTTGGGGGGGGTATGGGGGAGGTATAGCCAGGGATGCAGATAACTGGTACTCACGTACATGTTTGGCGCGTAAAACGATATGTGCAGCAATTTCTTGGCATAACAAGACAAATGCACATAAAATAAGTTCACATTTCTGCTGTAACAAGAGATTAACATGCATTTTAAGCTTTTTATGGCTAATGCATACTTCATTTGTGGTGTAAAGGTTAAGTTAATTTTATGTGCATTTGCGTTGTTAGGCCAAGAAATTGCTGCACGTATCGCTTAATTTGCCAAATGCGTACTTACATGCCAGCTACGTGGCATTCATCACTCTAAAGCCCAATCAAAAACCAGCTTTTCTGCATAACATTGCAGCTCAGATTTTGGGCCTAGCAGACCTTTGTACTGTATGTCGGTGTGCGTTGACTGCACATGTGCAAAGGTGTTTCCAGTTGCTGGCAGCTCTGACTGCAATGAAAAAGAAAAAAAAACAGCTGTATAGATTTGGATGGGCGGCTGTGGGAGGTGCAGAGGCACCTGCATATATACGACTCATCATTGAGCAAGAAGGCAATATCTGCCCTCTGCTGGTCCGGTGGAATATTACTGCTGCACGCATGCGCCGACCACGAGCCTCTACACACATGGGCAAACATAACATGACTGTGTGCAGACCGCAATGGCTGCGAAAATGTGGAGTCTGAACATGTTACAGGCCAATCAGCATCTACTTTAACTTATTATTATGGTTAAGCATATTGTGTACTGTCCTTTTTTTCACCAGTCTTAAGTAAAGCTTAAGTCTCAGTTTTAATTAGAACTTTTATTATTCCAAGATAACAAGCAGTATTGTTCTGTCTGCCAGCATGTAACTGTGGCCCCCGTATGCCTGACGTTCTTCCCATCATGCTCATTAACTAACAATATACCTGTTGAGTGAGCATGGTGTTCCTCCCCCTGACCACCATCCTGAGCACACTGCTGCCGCAGGAAGGCCACAGTCACGTTACCCCGACACAGCCGTTTGGGAGCCTCACAGTCCAAGATCTCTGCTGCTGATCTCTTGGCATCATCGCATATCTTGTTATCCATAAATAGCGCCGTTCCCTTTATTTTACTCTCTACAAATTAGCAGAAAAAGTCTAGATGGATTAATATTACCATGAGCTGGGCCTTCATTTCCAGACTCTCATCATAGTCAAAGAAGCTGTTAGTTATTGCTCTTTTCACTCTGTCGACAATAAACAATCAAACTGAGTAGTAATCATTTTGCGAATTGCAAAGCATGCTGGGATGGATATTCTAGAGTGCAGAGTGCAGCGACACTGGTGTGGTACAGAATTTAATGAATTGATTCCAAGCACTTGTGGTGGTGATGAAATATATTTGAACACCGGTTCAGCTGTGCAGTCAGACAAGCGGATGTGTGGCATTAGTACTCAGTGCAGAGGTCGGAGGGTCATCCTGCACAGGTGCACCAAGGGAGACCCTGCCACATCTAATTCTTGACATAACATGTGCCTAAACATGTCAGGTTACTAACCCTCACGCGTTATACACACGATGTACGCGTCACAGAGGACGGACCCGTCAGCCCGACTCCGACGTGACATCACCACCCCAGCAAACCTCAGCAGGCCTCAAAGGAAACAGGATGTCCCTCACAGCACCTCCTTTCTTTCTTCATCTCTTGGACCGCTACACCAGCAATACAGCTTCTCCAGTTTACAATAAGTTCTGAAATCCAGTGTGCTGGACACCAGTATATAAAAAAATAAACAGGAAACGTAATAAAAACTCCAAGCATAATCTATCCTCAAATCAGGTAGATTTTAAATGAGTACCTTCACTTTCTTGTCACGTTTTCCGTCTTGTTCTCAATGGGACACGGGTGAGAGTGACGCTTGTAGTCACAGTGTAGCTCAGCACTTATCCAGTACGTCTGGAGCAGTTTTTGGGTTAAAGGCCTCGGTCAAGGTCCCAGCAGTGGTACGTTTACTGCGCCGGCTAAGAACACAGACTGCTAACCCACGGGGCTGCCCATCGCCCCCTGCAGGTGAGAGGCATGCATTATTTAAAGTGAGAAGAAGAAAGCGCACAGGCTCAGGTGGAGTAAGAACAGGAGTTAAACTGAAAAGCAGGATGGGTGAGCTTTGAAATAACAAACAGCAAGAGGATCTGGTGACAATCAGCGGCTTGTCTGTGTCTTTTCATATTCGTTATGCAGGTCCCTACAGTAACTCTGCTGCCTTTTTTACACTAATTAATAGATGTTAAACAGCCCTTTGGGGACAAACTCTGAGAAGTGTTTTATTGAGGGCCGACTCTCATGACATCGTGGGTGACTTTGCTGACCTCTAACATAAGCTATAATCCCCCTGTAACTTCAGCGCTCAGTGAAGAATCTCCCTGACCTTTTCTCAAAATGAGGTTGAAATTTATACCACCATGACTTTAATCTTGAGTCTGTCAGCAATTCTGTTTAATTATGACCAATTTTTAAAAAGGGGGAGGTGTGCAAGGGCTAGGACAGCTTTTCAATTAAGCAAAAATAATTACAAGGGTTCCTTGACTGAAGGCTCCTATTCTTGTTTTCCTGGTGATTTTAAGAAGGGACCCTGAGAGACTCTTTGTGGTTGCCGTGGCGATGTGCGTCTCCTCGTTAGGCCGGCCCAGCCAGGACGGCGTCCTCCTATCGAAAAACTAAAGACAGGAGAGCGATGGCTGTCAGGAGGCCACTCGCATCTGGGGAAATAAGATTGGGGAATTATCTGAAGCCGATTATGTGGGAGAGCACATTGAGGGAAGCTCGGTTGGACGTTAATGGGACGCCTCTTTGGGGGGTTGAGTAAACAGAGAGCACTTTCGCTAGGTCAACGTGCATGGTGGGGACTTTGTGAATGCTGTCAGCGATCCACGCATCGGCTCCTAATCCAGCCAGGAGTCACCGGGAGTGCTAATTACTCTCCTCGCTTCCTGTATCAAGGCCCATGCTGCCGTTGTGGGAAAAGCATCCCTTGGCTCCTGTCCGCAAAGCCGCGTAGAGCACAGGGAGTGGGATTCTGGCAATTAAAAATCCCAGTCTGCATCCATCCCGGGCGGCCTTGGAACGTCCCGTGTCTTTTTTCCTACTCTTTACTGCGGACATTCCGCCCTCGCTCATTTCTGTCCCTTCATTTTTCTGTCCCAAGCTGGGCTGTGAGCAGACGGCAGTTTTCCTCCCGCGGATGCAGGCTGTCAGTCAGGGTGCAGCACGGCCGCCTCACGCCTCCGGGGTGACAGCTCTGTATACCCACCCCGTTTGTACCGCGGGAGCGCCGGTCTCCTCCCACAATCCATCAGTATCTGAGTGACTGTGTAGGCATACAGGTCCATCCAGGGTGACTCTTCCATGAAACAAACCTCAAATCACTGCATCTGGAATTGTAAATACACGGATAATTGACTGACTTTGAGGTTGAACTATGCTGCAGCTGACAAACACAGGGATACACTTTAGATGATATACAATAATATGCAAAAGTCTTGGGCCATGAAAGAAATTGCTTATCTCAGTAGTAAGTGCGTATTTTCTCAAAAAAAAAAAAACAACACAATTTAACTTTAGAAAATATGCAAGTGAACAGTAACACAATAAAAAGTAACAGAAATTTCTTCTGCTCTCTGAAAAGTTACCGATACCTTGTTGCATGACTAGAAGATCACTGCTTCGATTCCCAAATCTCCTCGGGGACACCCCAGCTATTCCAGGATTTCATGAAATTTCACCACCTGTTCACTTAATTAAATAATGTAATTAGTTAACTAACTTAATGAGGAATCGATTAGCCAAACTTTTCACAGTGGTTGAAATCTTAGATGAACAATGAGGTCCCAACAATCGCTCAAAGCATTTGATGCGGCCTTCAGGTCTGGTGCACCTGTGTCCTACAGGAAGGCCAGAGCTCAGGAGAGTCATGAAGCAAGCAAAAGACAATAACAGCCTCCAGACTGAGGGCCACTTTCGAAAACAACAGTGTCCCCCATAGGATGTGGCCCTCAGTCCATCACAGGCTACGACAACAGCAACATCAATGCCATCACAGTCAAAGGGCTCATACCAGACCAGCTAAATACTTCTCTGCATCATTCAACAGGGAGAACACAGAACCAGTCAATTTGGTCATACCATCCAGAGAAGATAACGTACTGGCACCATCCCAGTGCCAAAGTCCTCAATAGCATGTACATGGGATGACTTCCGCCCTGTGGCAATACCACTGATACTCATGAAGTGTTCTGTGAGCCTGATGCAAGCTCACATCAAGGCCAACATTCCACTAGCCCTGGACAAACATCAGTATGTGTCCAGCGAAAACAGGCCCACAGAAGATGCCATCTCATCTGCTCTCTCCAATCATTTCCTAACAGCAGGTATCCAGACTCGATGATCTTGGCCTGAACACACCACACTTGAACTAGATTTTTTTTATGAACAAGCCACAAACCGTCAGACTGGCCATGAGATTCTCTGCCGTCTTAATGCTCAGCACAGAAGCCCTGCAGGACTTCATGCTGAGGTTGGTGCTCTATCGGCTGTTCACTCATGACTGCAATCCTGCCTCCGTTTCAACCACCATCATCATGTTTGCAGATGGCACAACAGCATATAGGGGCGATGGGCAGAAAAAGGCTGGCTGGTGCTCAGCAAATAACAAGGCTCTCAACACCAAAAGCACCAAGTAAAATCCAAATGTGTCACACCTCCAAGCCCACATAAACGACAATGCAGTCGAGAGAGTCTCCAGCTTCATACACATCACTGAGGACCTCTCACCATCTGTGAAGTCCTCTTCTCTAGCTGAGCTTCTGTGCCTGTGACCTGAAGGCCGCGGGTTCGAGCCCTGGCCTCGGCAGAATAGTCACGTGTCCGTGAAACCTGAGCGAAGCCCAGCTACAGGGGTGCTACACACAGGCGGACCCGGCACTGTGACCCCCAAGCATGGTTGTATACGTGTCTCTAATGGGGTTGGTGAAAAGAGAATTTCCTCATGGGGATTAATGAAGTATCACTATTCTAAAATGTCTTTTATTCCCGAGGAGGTTAGGGTTAGGAGCCCATCTGCTATGACAACTCTTGAATTTCTGTCGGTTCACCACAGAGAGCGTCTTCACGAGTACAGCCTGGTACTCCAGCTGTTCGGTGAACTGGAAAGCCCTGCCGCGTATCGTCAAGGCAGCCGAACACACCACTGGACTACAGATGCTAGACATGGAGGGCATCTATAACCATCGCTGACATCGGAAGGCCCTCAAGATCACCTCTGACCTAACTCACCCTGGATCTGCTCCGTTCAGTCGTTTCCCATTAAGTTAAAGATACACAGTTATGCAGACCCTCTCCTCACAGCTACTGTCAGGCTAAACTTCATCTGCCACCATTAGGCTCACTCGCTACCTCACCCCCCCACCCCACCCCTTTAAGACGATGCTGCTGGACTGACTGACCTTTTTATTTTGTACTACTGTTACTGCACTTTACAGCAATGCTGCCAGGATGTTACAGGCTGCTATTATTTATTGTTACAAGCTGTTTACTACTCATAGTTACAAGATGTTATTTTTATTTATTTATTGATAACTGATTGCAACACACATATATGCCATATGGATAGTTACCGTTTATTTTATACAGTCTTTGTTGTGTCATGCATGTAAATATGTATCAACTTATTTACAGGCAAGCAGGCTGCTACTAGATATTGTTGTGCTTGTGTAACCCACTTGCACAATGACAAATAAAATAAAGCAGAAATACATGTGTGTATTGAATGATCACTGCAGATATTGAGGTGACTTCAGGCATTTGGCTAAATGGCTAAGCGAACACAGTGACACATAAAATCATAGGTTTACGCTTATATAATGATATTTTGAACATTTCTTTTTTGGGATTTTTTGTGCAGTACTGTATATACCTGGTTGAGTAATGTTTTACTTACCTTGTTCAATCTGTTTTCCAAATCATAATCTTGTATATAATATAATACAATATAATGCCTACTGAGGCTGTTACCCATTGTGTTTATATAAGGAGAACTTTAAAAGAACAGGAAAAGGCAGTGCAAAAATTAGCTTATTTTACATACCAGATAAATATACTAAATATAGGTAAATAAGTCAACACAACATTATTGTGGCAGGTATGGGAGTTAACATGTAACAATGTAAGGATGCAATATTATTTATGTGAATATGGAAGTTAATATGTGACAATGTAACAGTACCATATGTGGATATGAAAGTTAATATGTAACAATGCCTTAATATTTATGTCTTTGGTAGATGTTTTTGTTAGCTGTCAGACACTGATTTACATTTATGTGAAATAAACCGATCAATGGTTTGCTGTGAGAATCACCTACTTTTACCACCAGCTAACTGGCCTTCAGGGGGTGTCAAACAATATTTCCAAAGGGGTGTGGTGTGACCTGGGATGGGGTGATCACCATAAGAACATGATAGCCATAAATATTTTTATTGATTTAGTAGGTGCTTGTACCCAAAACAACATACTTTCTTGAGAAGGCAGGGCCAGTCCCTAGAGCAACTAGGGCTAAGGATCTTACATAAGTACCAAAAGTAAACTCACTCTGCTGATGCTGGGATTTGAACCTGGAACCATCTGCTCACAGACACACGTTCTTAGCTGAAACTGTAATATTTATGATGCTGAAATCATCCCTCACAAGTTATAATTAAATGACAAAGTGAAATAAGCAGATGAAAATAAAACAACACTCTATACAGAGGAATCTGCCCCAGTTTCCCCTCCCAATTCATTAAGTGTCATTATTCCAGTTTCCCCCCAATTACCTTTTTATAAATGTTGTTGTTCCCTGAGGCACCAGTAAGGAGGCTAGTCCTTCATATCATCCCATGATAAAATCAGTTAGTTAAGTGTTATGTATGAGAACATTTGGTACAAAAAACAATAGAAAATAATGCAGGAATTCCAGCATCTGCCAGTATACACGCAATATGCACGGGGAATAGCATGTGCATAGCAGGGGAATAGCATGTGTACAGCAGGGGAATAGCATGTGCATAGCAGGGGAATAGCATGTGAATAGCAGGGGAATAGCATGTGAATAGCAGGGGAATAGCATGTGTATAGCAGGGGAATAGCATGTGCATAGCAGGGGAATAGCATGTGTATAGCAGGGGAATAGCATGTGCATAGCAGTTCCAAAGAAAAGTGTGTTTAGTTTGAGGTTATAATAAGCCATTGGGTATCGTTTGCAAATTTTCTTTTTCTTTTTTATCTGCGGGGAGGCTGATTCGTCATTGGGGCAGAATTACATGGTGATACTGGTGAAAAGAGCCCCTTTTTCTGGTAAAATGGAATAAGGAGGGGTAAATTATAGAACCATCCATCCATCCCTCCATCCATCCATCTTCCATAGGGTCAAGCTGATTACACAACCAAAACAGAGAAAAACAATATAATCTTTCACGATAAATGAAAAGTTGCTGTTTTGGCAGCTGCTAGCATCACTCAGGTGTGAAGTACCTGAGTCAGCCTCCCAGCACTGTTGTTGCTTTGATCTGTTACAGTAGGTCACTCTGTCATGACGTGAAAAATTCCATTGGTCAGAAGCGACATGGTGGTTCATGTGTCACGTGGAAGGAGGTCGAGCCAATGGAGAGGTGAGTGAGGAAGAAATGCAGCCTAATTAATGCATATTAATATTGTGCCTGCAGACAATTATTATAAAAAGTTACCCTTCGAGACCTTTTTTGTATTATCTCTTTTTAACAGTGATTTGAGTGATTTTACATACAAATGTAATGTTCATATAAATTGTACTGGCACCCACACAAAAATGATCCCATATACAATGTTTTGCTAATTAAGGATGTTTGGGACATTGGCATGCTGTCCGGAGTGAACCCAGCCTCTTGCCCTCTGACTCCAGCTCACTCTGCCCTTGAACCGGATAAGTACGTTTTGAATGGATGGATGGTAATGGCTTCCTCCATATGCCTGCGGCATCCCACAGGGGAATTCCCCCACGAAGGTTCCAGCATGTCACTGGGCCACCCTTCTGGCACCTTGCAGGCTCTCCACACGACGCCGTGACGGAACCTGCACCCAGCGTTCCTCAGACATGCATTTCCGCCTTGCTGCCCGTGCGTTCTGTGTGCCTGCAAGCCCGTGGGCAGCTGTAATAGGGCCATTTTCTGCGGCAGGGATCTTGACCCGCTATACCTTTCTTCGAGTTAGGCCGTTACGCGCGAGCTTTGGGAATTCGTCACGGGAATCGGCCCACATTTCTGCGTGTCTATCGCATGCCGCCATGGTTTCACTACGGGGTTTACCGTCATGCATTTAATTCACAGCCAATAATGAAAACAGCTCAAATTTCTTTGATCCTACGCTATCATCTAAATGCGTGCCTTTATAAAGGCCCATTTCTGGCACTTTTTATATGCCAGTATTTCATATTTTTATTTTGTTATTATGGAGCGTCAAGGTGCCACAGCAGTTAACACAGCTGCCTCACACCTCCAGAGACCCGGGTTTGCATGTCCTCCCCATGATGTCATTGGGTTTCCTCTGGGTGCGCCGTGTTCCCCCCACAGTCCAAAAACATGCTAATGTGAATTAGAGTTGCCAAGTTGTCTGCCTGCGAATGGCATGTGTGCCCTGAAATGGAATGGCGCCCCCTGCTGAGTTGTTCTCTGCCCTGTGCTTGTAGCTTCCAGGATCACTCCAGATCCCCATTGTCATCCTGCACAGAACAAGTGGGTATAGCAGATGGATGGATGGATTATTATTACTGAATGTCATTTATGTTGCTTCTACAATGTTATATGTGGGACTGACATACAAAGTCCCCCCCCCCCAAATACTTTAAGCGTCTATTGTAAAAAAAGTTATAGATACTTAGAAAACAATGTCAACATTACAATTGTTTCACCAGTTTGGAACTGTCAGTTTTTTACCCTTTAAAACACAAAAGATGCAGCTGTAGTGCAGTGGAGAAGTGTCACATGCACTTGTGCAATTAAACGCTCCAGTCAGTGAACGGGTAGTAGATACCAGAGGCAATATCAGTCCTACACTTGATATTAGTTGAGTTTTGAATGAATTTGTCTTAAAATACAAGGATCCAAGAAAATAGGGCAGCAACCTGATAGGCGGATAACCAGTGTAAAATAACTCCCAAAAATAACCAGAGTAAGTTTAATGCCATTCTGACATCATATTTCATCATTTATAGACATTCGGTGGTGCAGTCCTTATGAATTATGATATGGTGAGACATACGGTGACAGCTGTTAAGGATAAACAAGGCAAACAGACACTTATGCATGTCGTCCAGATGCATACAAATTTAAATGTGTGTTTTAAAAAGGTCAATGCGAGTTAAAATCTCACCGCTCATAGTATCTTGAGATCATTGCGGATGATCATCATTTCCAGGGTGGGGAGGCTCATCTGTATGGGCTGTGAAGTCTGCAGACACATGGTAAACTAAAGAAGCTCCAAGCAGAACTGCCATCTCTTTGATCAGAGATCTCCTCACTGTCCATCTGGGTGGCATGGACCATCCCCATTTTCCAGGTGTTCCAGGAATCTCATCAGGAATCTTCTTATTAGTCACAACCAAGATAAACTTACTAAGTTTACTTAAGATAAGTAAACTTAGTATGAACCAAACCACAATGGATGCTAAACTCCTGGGCCTTCAGAAGTGAAATTGTCAATCTTTAAATGGTTTAAAATAACACGCAACATTATCAAATTACAAAAGGAATTAATTCATCAATTTTCTGTAGCTGCGTGTTTTATTCAAGATGGTGGGGGGGGACCTGTGGGCGCAAGGCAGGAAGCAGCCCAGGATGGGGTGCCAACAGGATTTAATTTTTTATGTGATTTTTGTTCACTTCACTTGTACTTAATCACTGTCTTCTTACTGCTATGCAAAGATCTGAAAAGAAAAACACAGAGCCTTCTGTGATTTGCAGGGTTTGGCTCCTTTTAGTGACCTTCCTGAAGTCATTTGCTCCAACAGCCATGGAAACCTTACTTCCCCCATTGTTACCTGAGAACCCATTTTAGTCCAACTGTTCAAGGACTCGAGGAGACCGTGTAAAAGACGAGCTTCTGCTTACTTTGTTCTACAGAAGAAGTTTGAAAAGCAATATATCCTAAATAGAGGAAAAAGATAAACCAAAACCATCCATCCATCCATTTATCATCACCTGGAGGTGATGCCCAAAACTGATCAACAAAAGCTAAGTAATGAGCATATTAAGTAGGGAACTTTCACTATACAGTTATAGCCACTCATTAAAAAATAGTTAATCAGTGTAGGAAAACAGCTGACTCAGACCACATGGGTCGGATGTTGCTCCCTGGCTCCCCCTAGTGGCCAGGTCAAGATGTGACATAAGCTGAAAGAAGGCCTCACCAGGAAGCTCAGGAGGTGCTAGCAGGAAGTGAATTACTCCAATATCTGAACCACAGGAGGTAATTCAGCCCAGAAGCTGTATGTATCAGCAGCAGGTGAAATAACCTAAGGTGCAGCTTAGTAGCAAGTCAAATAATCGAAGATCTGATCACAGCAGGAAGGGAAGTATCTCAGGAACTAATCAAAGCAAGAAATAAAATACCTCAGGACTAATCACAGCAGGAGGGGAAGTTACTCGTAAGCTGATCCAACAAGATGTGGAATATCTCAGGAAGTGACCGCGATAATGCTAGCTTGGGAATGAAGCCCTTCATGCAGTGTATAACGACAACGTGTTGCTATAGTATTCGAAGGATACTGCAAGCGGACAGTATTCATGCTGAATAAATGTTGCCAATAGAAGAGAGCCATGCCTTGTCTTCTTTATTATGCCAAACATTAAATATACTAATGTACTTCATTCTCTGTACAAAGCCGCTTTAATGGAAACCAGCATTTGAGTTAGATGCTACAATCAAGTTTAACAAAATTGTGACTCATATACAGATTGTCAGACATGCTTTTCTGCTTTTAATATGGCCTTAGGTTAGGTTTTGATACAATATTGTTTATTGCCTATATACATTGCAAGCAGTGCAATTTCCTGGAGATTGTGTGTGTGGGGGGGGGGGGTTGTAACATGGAGTCTGTGGGCTTATCACTGTGAGTCACTGGCCCCCACTAATGGAATCGTTTTGTCCTGCTGATAAATCTTTTCTGAATCCATTAACCTTTCCCTCTTTGTCTTTCACATGGAACTTTTCTGTCCCATCTGAGCAGGGAGGAGGGATAGTCATGCAGTGCTGGAGGGGGGGGGGGTCTAAGCGTTTTTTTTTTTCCCAATGGCGGTAGGAACAGCTTGTGCATCATTCATGCATTAGCCTCTTCTGCAAACAATTCTGATGCAAATGAGGGGCAACAACAGACTGTTTAAGAAACCGGCCAATTCTCCCTTCTTCCCCCTTTGTCTGTGCTCTGACCGTCGCCTCCGTAATTAACCTCCTCAGAGTTTACCAGTCGACGGTCGTGACTGTTTAGCCGTGGAGGACAGCACTGTTTTTTTCCCCCAGTGCATCTCTCCCAGTGGCCTGAATCGGATGGTTCTCTGCCAGGAACTTGGGAAAGCCGGTCAGCTTTTGATGCCGTCAGACAGATACTGGCGATATGTGGTCACGTCTGCTTTGACGTGTCTTGGGGCCCCAACATCTTTAAATAGAGGTTTCGCCTAAACTTCTCAAATGTTAGATTAACTTGATCTTAGTGCACTAGTTGTGTATCAGTGAACATGACAAACTTGTGTAATAACTAGTGAACGTCTATATTCCATAGTGTTTTTCTACTACAAGGCAACACATGTCGGCCACAAGTCGGCCATGCCAGGAATCAGAGGGCATTAAGCCAGTGACACACTCATTACAGGCGAAGTGTCCAGGTCTGTGTTCATTTATACAGCATAGTCTGATTATGCTGTACTCTTAACCTTATGATGAAAATGCAAGCTAATTATCATATTTTAGTCATCTGATATTTTTTAGTTTTAGTTTAGATTTAGTTGACAAAAATGACAGGATATTTAGTCCGGCTTCTGAACAGTCAAGATGAAAAACGATAAAGAGTAGGGGTCGCCCTAACAGTTTTGTATGCTCTCTGCTTGTAAAATGAATGCATTGTTCATTCGCTGCAAACTGTTAGATCAACATTATCCAGTCACGCCCAGGTTTCAAATTCTTTCTGACATATTTGTCTCATTTTTATTCATTGACGAAAGTGCCGGTGCCTCTCCTCATAGATTCTGGCATGACAATTAATGTTTACTTTATTATCCTCCCATTTTCGTTATTGAAAAATCTCCATTAACAAATAAATTCCGTCATGGTGTTTGTCAACAAAATGAACACAGATCCAGTTAGCCTGACGTCCATGTCTTTGGACTGCAGGAGGAGTTGCGGAGCGCCCAGAGGAGACCCGGGTGACAGTGGGAGAACCGGCAAAGTCTGCGCATGCAGAGCCAGGGTGGGATTGGACCCCAGCCCCACCTGGAGGTGAGACACAGCGCTACATACTGAGCCTTCCTTCATTCAAGTATTCATTCAGTATATGATATATATTTCTCATTCGCTCTCATATTATTAATAATTTTGCGGATTTGTTTTACCGTACATTTTTTTAAATAACAATAAAGGGATAAAAACAATGCATTCCACCATATGGTCAGAGGCCCGTAAGGCATCTTGAATCCGACGTGCCGTAGGCATGAGACTTAAAAAATGGACGGCGTGCCTAGGATCCACTCGCCAAATGTATGAGAGAGACAAACACTTTGAGAGGATGGAGCCTCGCCCGTGTGCCACTGGGCAGCCTCCTGACATCTTTACGGCTGTTTACAAACACTACCGCCCGCTCCATTATCAATGCTGTCTGTGCTGTCAGAAAAGTGCTGCATGATGCAAGAGGAAAAGACCGCAATATACAGAGCATTTCGGCAAGTCCTCGTAGGTCCCGTTCATTTTCTCAATAAAACTTTTTTAGGTTCAGAATTTAAGATACCACTGATCATATTAGTAACTCCGTGTGTCGAATTGAGTGGGTCTTGAGAAAACTACATGCATACTTTTTTCTATGCCAGATAACCAGTGCAACAAACCACCAGAGGGGGGAGAACCAGACTACAGCCATGTGGTTGGTGATACTTTAGCACAACACTAGTCTGAATGGATCAGTGTGAGGTTTTTCCCCCAGTGGTGGAGGACCTCCTCATAGGGCTAGATGTAGATTAACATCCAGGATGAAGCAATTGAGCACCTTGCTCAAGAGCCCAACAGAGTACAATCACACCTGGCAGTCACAAGATTTGAACCAGCAACCTTCCAGTTGCTGGCACAGATTTCTTTCCTCGGAGCCACCACTCCATCCCATGATAAGATAACATCAGTGCAATACAGGACAATAAGACAGTGTAATATAATAATCAGTGAGCAATTAATAAGCAATAAATATGTGATGCAGTGGGGATAAGGGTGTGCGGAAAACCACAAAGGAGTAAAGTACTGATCGAGTACTAATGTTTAATATCGGTGTGTAATACCAAGCGGGGGATGGACAGATAGAGGTGGCCTGATGGTTCAGGGAGAGAAGCTGTCCCTGGAACAGGTGGTGTGAGCGCTGAGGCACCTGTAGCACCTTCTGTGGGCAGGAGTGTGGGGAGGGTTTGCCCGGCGTCCCCCATGATGGAGTCGGCCCTCTTCTGGCAGCAGGAGAGGTAGATGGATCACTGGTGAGGTAGGTCTGTGCCAGTCATCTTCAAAGCTGTTCAGACTCACAGCCAGAGGATGGAAAATCAAACTCAGAATCCCGGAGGCGTGAGGCTAGCATGTTACCCACTGAGCTATCGTGCTGTCACTCTATGAACGTGTAGCATTCCTGTTTCTTGTTAAAAAAAAAAAAGTTGTATTATATTTGAGCAAATCCTGGTACATGCTGGATATATTCAAGGGTGATATTTTAGTATACCTGTGGTTAATGTATATGAGACAATTTATGTTCATGCTGTAGACACTATAATATAAAATCATATGATGTGTGGGCACCCCTATTCATCGCAGACGTTTGTATCAAAAGTGCATTACACCACACACATTTATGAATTGGTGTATTTCAATTTGTAAGGTTATTCTGCTTATTCACAGCAAGCTTCCCATGCATGTCTTTGCATATTACAAATGCATAGAAATGGGACATATTATTGCAATTGTACAAAAATTAGACTCGAGTTTGCATTAAAAAAACAATGCATTTCTAAGCTTTGGAATAGCTTCTGAGCAAAAATTTGTATTTAAGAGTAATTAGATCACCATTAGTATGTGTGTTAGTTATTCTTGAGTCTCCATGTCAGTTTGGTTAATTAAAGCATCTCTGCTTATCAAATACATGGAGCCACTGAGCCCGAATCCTATTCCAGAAGAGCCTGGATGAAATGCCAGTCCAATACAAGGCAGACACTCATACTGTATGCACAATATAGAAACACTCCAATAATACTTTTGGACTGTGAGCGGTAGGCTGACTATGGCAAAGAAATCCATACAATCATCGGGGGAAATGCAAATTCCACAAACACAGCTGAGAATCAACCCCACAGATATTAAGGTGTGAGGTCACAGTGTTATCCCCCCCCCCCCGCACCCCCTGACATCACTGAGCCACCAAAACTCTGTTATGAGCTTAATGACAGCACATGCAACATTACACTGTTTTCCAGATGGTCCTGGGAAATGCCGTTTCGCTGTGCCATAGTGATTCGCCTTGTGTGCTGTTCCTCCTCCACTTCTAGCATATAAACCAAATGATTGATAGAGACCCACTTTGACCACTTCATCCTGTCGGGTCTGAGCACATTCTTTTCTTGGAACTGTAGGTTGCTGTGAGCTTCAAGGTCACTATGACACATTTCACGATTGGTTAGACCCGATAAAGGCGCTGAATACACACCAGGGCAGAACTCCAAGCTCTGAAAAGAGCAGGACACCTGTTCCTGAGATGAAGCCGCACATTTGCTCCTTCCCATCTATAGAACTATTAACCCTGTTCCAGTGCTAACCCTGGGTTCTAAATACCTGCCTGATTTTGGCAGATCCTCCTCCTTATATGGTTTTGCCTTCACCTTACACTGCAATGACAGCAGGAAGCTAAAGAGGCCCCACTCGTCACTGCAACCATGTGCAGGCTCTCCTTTACAGCATCCTAATGTCCACTGTCGGTGATGGAAGTGACTGTCTTTAAGTGTCTCAGTTCAACACAGTTTGTCTCTGAAGCTAAATTGTATGTGGGGGGAGGGGAGGGGCAAGGACATTGTCACATTAAAACAGACCTGCATGCTCTGATTACTGCAGCAGAAATCCCCAGCAGTCCGTCGGAAGAGATGCAGCCTGAACCCTGTCGCTCGGCGGAATGGAAAAGTGCTCCTGCCATAATGCAAGTTCTCAGCGATCTTGTGCAACAGTCTTATGGTGCCTGTGCAGCTCTGGGGGGCTGTTATTAACTGCGCTCTGCGACGGTGGGAAATCAATCTGACTGAAGAAGCTTTCCCTGAATGCACTCTGGGGCACTTGTTGCAAGAAGAGGTCATTCCTCCCTGTATCAATGTCCACAACAGCGGAAATTTGACATTCTCAATTTAGTGAACTAGTCAGGGTTAGGCAAGGCGCAGTAACTGCATGATGATCAAAATTCCAGTCTTAGACTCTGTTTTATCTTGGGACAAATATCTTTTTAAACTATATACTGTTAAACTATGTTTGCTTGGTTTTGAAGTTACTGTGTTTTGTCATTGCAGGGCAGTATAGTCTATAGGCACTGATATTTTAAATATCTGATTTGGATCATAAGTATCATCTTATCCTCACCAGAGCCCAGGATGTAGATTATTATTATTGACGAGAGAATCTTCTGTGGTCTGCAGCTGTCTGCCATTTGTCGTGAATGAGAAAAGCTTCAGTGAACTGTAGGTGTCTGAAATCTTGACAGTACTCTGCAGTACAGTACTTGCCTACTGTGAGAGAAAAACAGTAAATACAATAAGCAGTTCTTATATTTCTCAAAGAACAAAAGACAAGTGAATTACTGCAGAAATTTTCAAACATTATATGGTATATAGATAGATAGATAGATAGATAGATAGATAGATAGATAGATAGATAGATAGATAGATAGATAGATAGATAGA
>JAABNY020000019.1:17222512-17239784 GCA_015164015.2 Brevimyrus niger
AGAGCACACACTGAATTGTAAACTGAGCTGGCAGAGCACACGCTGAATTGTGAACTGAGCTGGCAGAGCACACACTGAATTGTGAACTGAGCTGGTAGAGCACACAATGAATTGTGAACTGAGCTGGTAGAGCACACAATGAATTGTAAACTGAGCTGGCAGAGCACACACTGAATTGTGAACTGAGCTGGTAGAGCACACACTGAATTGTAAACTGAGCTGGTAGAGCACACACTGAATTGTAAACTGAGCTGGTAGAGCACACACTGAATTGTAAACTGAGCTGGCAGAGCACACATTGAATTGTGAACTGAGCTGGCAGAGCACATACTCACCTGGCACCAAATAAATGGTCTGTTCACCAAAGCCATATTTAATGTCCGTATTTGTGGTTCCCATTGAAATTCCATGTTAATTAGCGCTTTGATATTTTTTCTTCCTCTTATTTCGTATTTGTTGATATGGTGGTACATGTGCTCAGTATTTATTTAGTCTATGGCAGACCATTTTCCATTACTAAACATTTGTACAGGAGGGGGCGCCAGGGTACTTTTTCTGTTTTATTTGAAGCTAATTCCCAACTGACAGGGTGGACATGGGACTGTTTGCAGACCAAAACAGAAAATTTAGCACATGCATTTAAAAGGAATGAGTCAGTTTTGTGGAATATTTGATTATTCAAGAATATATATGAAATTAAATCTAATGATAAAACGTTAGATTTTATTTCAAATGTGATTTAGCAGCAGTATCCTTAGCTTGATGTAGAATGATGTTTTCATTCTCTAGTAAGTTTGTGGTTTATTTGTTCTGAAGTTTACCTCTGCTGCCTTTGCATGAGCTCTGCATGTAATCTCCGATCCAACCATGATCATGTCTAACCTGGCTGGCTCAGTGTGGTGCGTTTCCGAGAAATTCAACAAAAAAGAGTGAACTAATTACCAGAAGGAAAAATATTAGGAAGGAAATATTTTAGCTGAAGAGATGATATTGAGCCATAGCAAGTGATTTGTTGGTCCTGCTTTGTGTCTGAAGGCAGCAAAGATAAAGCAACAGAATCTGATTTTGCTGTCAAAATATTTATTGCAAAGATTTCAGATATTACAATGTGAATTTTTCCTGTATTATTCAGCGATATTTTCAAGCTACCTTTTAATGTTTTACATTATCCCTTCACAGCAGTGAAAAATCTCATTTTGTGAGGAAAGAAATAAATGCTTTGCCCCATGATCTATGCCTGTTTCTCCAGGCGTGTTTTGAGGGTGAAGTTGATCTGATACTATTCCAGTAACCACTGGCTCCATATGCCCACCCCCAGCAGTCATAGTATTCATTGTGTTAAGGGGCTTGCTTTCTTCTCTTCACCTAAGTCAGGCCAAGCTTGAGTTAGACAAATGTTGCAGATATAGGTGGGCGATAAATCGATTTTATCGATTAATTTGAATTTACAGTTCAGGACGATGTGTTTCTATGAGAATCGATTTTATTACTTATTTTACACGTGAGCACCAAAAGCGGAACTAATGTGACGCACCGTTCTTCACAGGTACATTAGCGCGGCGCGCACAAACACTGTAGCGGATTCACAAACATGGCAATGGTTCGGTTTTGCGCCGTCGGACACAGACCAAACAAGTCCTCGTTGCAGAGTTTGTTTTACAAGCTGTTGCAACCAAAGGAAGCAGCACGACAAATGTATACCGGCACCTAAAGCCGAGGCACACAGCGGAGTGGGAGAAGTGCAGCTCCCAGCGAAATGAAAATACCCGCAGCACCAGCACGACAAACAAAGTCAAGCAAGCAACCCTCCCGACACGTTTTCGACCGGTGTGCCATATAAGATAGAGGCACGTTGGGAGGCGATAACAAACACTGTCGCCATGTATATTGCAAAAGACATGGTGCCCATACATGCTGTGGAAAAGCCGGGACTCATTAACATGCTAAAAGTGTTGCTATGCCGTGGTCTGCCATCTCACTTACGAGCATCTCTTTTGTCTTGTCAGATTGCACTTTAACTTAAAAGTAAAATTAATAAATGAAATTAAAACTGGCCATATTGCCCAGCTCTAGTTGCAGAACTTTTTTTTTTTCCCTCCTCATAAGTGGCTCGTAAACAGCTTAAATTCTGTACCAGACTATAAATATGGAAGGTGTTGTATACAGTTTTATGAGAGTCTCATGTGTTCTGAATGCACTGTCTAGGCCTGTTGAAGTTTTCACACTCAGGATACTGTGACTGTCCTAGACCAGCATGTGGGGTACAGAGAAGACTGGAGGTCCGCAGGTCATTGCATCGCAACCTTGGCCCTTGTCCAGTTGTATTGCAGTTTATTTTTAGTGTCTTAGCGGGTCTTACATTTTTCTGTTGTTGCTATGCCTGGGACACAGAGTCTAAGGGCAGGACCAGCTATACGGCCTCTTTTTATGGGTAACCTTTCTATAAGGTTGAGGGACCTTCTTAAAGCGGAATGAGGTTCTAATGCTAGTCTGTCTTATTGTAAATATTGAAACTGGTGTCTGACTTTCCTGCTGATGGTTGTGCCGCCCAGCTGGGTAAGAGTATGGGCTTTCAGCACCTTTACTATCTGAATAGACGTAACTGTATCAGTAGAAGCTGCTGTTTCCTACCAAGGCCAATTAACTTTGGTTCCAGGTTGTTTTTAAACAGCCTGGTAACACATCTGTGCTCTATACTGTAATCAAAGCACCAGGCTCCTGCATGGCACTATCATAGCAAAACCAGTCATGACAGGTTTTCCTGAAGTGGCTGAAGCTAAGGGGAAAAGACCATGTGATCTTTGATTAAATCTACTGAGCAGCTGAGATGAAACGCCCACACACTAGGGGCCTTCGGGCTGAGGAGTTTTAAGTGGCTGTGCTTGAGAGGAGATTGCACACGTCTGTAACAGCCCCAAAGGCATCTCAGATCTGGCTTCCTGGAGAAAACTGCAGAAACGGCAGGAGCTTCTGCCCTATGAAGCCAGGAACCCAGAGATCCCAGAACCTTCTGCTGCCCTTAGGGTGTTGTCATCTTAGGCCTGACTCTCCTTCCCACGGAGACTGGTGTGCTTGCCTTATAGAAACTCCATTGTGCCTGTTGGCAAGAGTACATGCAGGGACCCAAGTAGTCTGTGTTCCTGTGGAGCGGCAGGCCATTAGGAACCTGACTTCCTGGGGTTGCAGCCAGGCACACTCGCCTGTACTTTGGAAAATACTACTTCCCTCAATAGGCATGCGATTTCCAGCAAATTTGGAGCTTCTATTTTATTTTAGATTATGCCAGTTTGCTAGTGATACCAGCTGGCCTTAGGAAGACCACAGTACTGGCATCGTTACCCATCATAACACTAGGGTGCCACTGCCTTTCAAATAAGGATTAAATGGCTTTCTTTAACTGGTTCCGGTGGCATTTAGCCCTCCCTGACTTTTCCTTATGGTGTCCAGCCAGTCCCTGACCTGCCCCCCCCACCCCCACCCCCCGCCTGTCTGTCCATTGCAGGGTTGGCACGCGTTGTAAAGTTGACCATGGAGGAACAGACCACGTCACCGGGTGCCAACACAGACAACAGCAGCCAGAGGAACGGGGAGGAGGTGAGGCTCCTGCTGGGGGCTGGTGACAGTGTCACATGGTTCTGGGCCTCTGGCTTGGGGGAGAGTCGGGCTTTTTGTGATCTTGAATCAGAGATGGACGACGTAATGTCCCTGTGAATTAGCAGTCAGGGAAAACTGTGCTTAATTCCTAAAGTGACTTTAAGGTAGCTTCCCACCTCCAGAAGAGTCCAGTATAACACATGAATAGGTTCAGGTACTTGGCCCACACTCCTCGGCGTTGTGGGACCTCTCCCTTCATGCTAAGAACCATGGCCGTATGTCGGCCCAAAGCAGCCAATCGGGAGACTCGGGAGAATTCCCTGGAGTGGCCAATCGGGAGACTCGGGAGAATTCCCTGGAGTGGCCAATCGGGAGACTCGGGAGAATTCCCGGTGCACCGCTTAGCTGTTGTGCCAAGCAGAAATTAAATAATTTAATAAGTTTAAAATTTCACAACAATGCTCCAGAATATTAATCAGTGCATTCTGTCACACACATGTGCACATGCACAAACACATACACTCAGACACACACACATACAAAATAGAACATGGTCGTTTTGCATAGAGAAACGCTCACATATGTGGGGCTGAAAAAGTCACTGCTTGAACAATTCAATATGATATTTATTATTTATTTTCTTCTTGAAATGTCAGTAATAATTTTATTGGGATACTAAGAATTGTGGCACCATTTATCAAACTTCGGCCCGAAGGAGGACAAAATGCGCTGGCCTTGGCCATAAAGAATGTGTCCCGCTCCGTGCCTGTCCTTGTGGAGTGGCAGCTCCCCCCAGTCCCGCTCCCCCTTGAGCTGCCCGCCAGATCCGCACATGCTGTCGTTCCAGAAACCACGGCGCTCCAGCTGGTCCAAGGGCCGAAAGCGGAAGAAGCCGGTGAAGGACAGCAACGCGCCCAAAGCGCCCCTAACGGGCTACGTCCGCTTCATGAACGACCGCCGCGAGCAGCTGCGGGCCGAGCGGCCCGACGTGCCCTTCCCAGAGATCACCCGCATGCTGGGCAACGAGTGGAGCAAGCTGCCCCCCGACGAGAAGCAGGTGAGCCGCGGCGGGAGGTCGCCGGCGGGTGTAGCCCCTAACCGAGTCACGCTCACTGCACCGCCGGGCGGCAAGGCTGGGTCCTGCTTTAACGGCGGCCAAAGAACACACTGCACACTGCACACTGCAGCTGTAGCAAAGAGCTGCCCCGTGCTTACAGTGAATAGTAGCATCCTGTCATAGTAATATGAATTGAATCCTGCCCTTATAGCCTTAACTAAGATGATTATGGTATGTAAGGTCGTTTTTCACCCTCCAGGCACCGAGACTGAAAATAAAGTTCTGTATTTCATTTGGGGATTGAAAATCTAGTAACTTTGCATATATTACTTTTAAAATAAACATCCCTGGTAAGTACTGTTTATAGCCGCATTGGTCATCTGATAATGATAAAAGGATCAATTCTTTATGTGCCATTTGCACTACCCCATCTTGCTCTCCATAGCTTGGGGGTCGCAGCACAGGGTCAGCTGGGGGTTAAGGGCCTTGCTCAAGGACCCACGGACATGTGACAGTTCTGCTGAGGCCGGGGCACAAACTGAGGCTCATCTTCTGACCACAGGCACAGAGACTTAGCCCACAGAATCGCTTGCCGCCTCCTAAAATGCAGAATCTGTAGGATCCTAATCGTACCAGACCTTCTAACAGAGGTATGATACTTGTACATAAGATGGTCAGTAATCACTGTAATCTGTTTCCCTTTCAAAAGTGCAGAGGCAGTGTGTAGCTCCAGGGCAGTTAGGCTAATTTCCAGTTCTGCATTGTTAGTTGGATGGATGGATGGATGATGTTCCTGTGGAACTGATTCCACTGTCTGTCTCTCTGGAGAACTCTGCTCCTAAATTAGCCTGCAACTCAAGCTGTCAGTTGCTGTTTTTGTTTTCCTCGGGCTGCCATCCAGTCACTCTCAGGGCATGTTTTGTCCAGTTGACGCCCCAGGGGTCTGGAACACACACTGGAGCAGAATAAAAGTGCAGCCTCTCGCTTCTAATCAAAATGTCACAGATGGCCCTGGAAGAGGAGCAAGGCCTCGTCCTGAGGGCTGACGGCCAGCAGTGAAGCTCTGTACAGGCTCCATCAGACTTAAATTATCTAATGCTGTTACAGACAGCTGTCAGCACTGACTTTGCCCCACTAGTGCATGCAGACGTCTTTCTTCCCATGTAGGACATCGAATGAGAAATGTCCATTTGGATAAACAATGATTATTGTAAGCTTGAAATTGTTTAAACTGAGTGACCTGGTTTTGGGAAAGATTTCAATTTTAGTACTTAAATTTGATAAAAATGATTGCTGGGTAATAAAGAGCCTGTTTCGGCCGTACCGGCAGAAGGCTATGGGAGCACCTCGGGGAGGTCCTGCTGACACTGGTAATGCCCCCCCCCCCCCATTAGCGCTACCTGGAGGAGGCGGAGCGGGACAAGGAGCGCTACATGCGGGAGCTGGAGGAGTACCAGAAGACAGAGGCGTACAAGCGCTTCACCAGGAAGGTGCAGGAGAAGCAGAAGGGCAAAGGTCACTGCGGAGGTGAGGCTGTCGCTAATGCTAACGCTTCACTGCTCCCCCTCGCGCCCCCGTCCCTGAGACTGCCGTGCCCCTGAGATGGCTTCCATCCCTTCTGGTAATTCGGTGCCGCTTATGGCTGCTCCTCATTTTAAGTAGCATTATTTATCGTATCTAGAGCTGGCCCTTCTTGACAGTTTATGCTAAGTATGCTTAGCATCACGTCAGCACTGTTTTTCTGTTTCTTTCCCTCCCTCTTGCAGACTCTTCACGGTCCGCTGGCAGCAAGTCCCTGCACGAGGTACCCGTCCAGCAGCAATAAATTATGAAAAAGTCAGGCATGGGCCATGAGAGGACAATTACAGCTGACGTGGTTGAATTAACGTTGGTTAATTACCCAGAGTCCTGCCATCGTTGACTCCACGATAAATGCTATTAGCAGGGGGGTGCTAAGATAAGTTCAAGAAACCGCTCAAGCCCCCTGAGGCTGCTTCCCGTGATTCGTAAAGGCATGATTGGTTTTTGTGAAGTCCAGGGATGTAATTAAGGAGCTCTGCCACTAGAGGAGACAGCGGGGGCCACACCGAGGCGACAGAGCTGAGTGGCGTCAGGAGGCCCGTCACGGGGCTCGTAAGCAAGCCCAAACCACCTCTTCCGGCTGTCATGCGTTTGTTCGGGCACTCTAATTGCTGACAGCGTTACTGGGTCTATTCGGTTGCTTCCCAAAGTTCTGACACTACTTCTCTGCAAGCCCATGGAATCATTTTGCCCATTTTCTGCAGCCGGCACAATTAGGAGCCCAAGTCTCATGCTGTCAGGTGATGCGCCGCTGCCCCCTGTAGCTGATGGGCTTGGCGCTTTCAGCCTGTCGGTTAAAACCGCAGGCCGCTGTCCGCCCCGGAAGGTGCCAGGTGTCGTCGTCTTTCGGCTAAATGACTCCAAGTTGTTTCTGGAACCTTCACCAGAAGGACTCCGAAGGGAAGGAGAGATCCGTGTTTGACATCCCCATCTTCACAGAGGAGTTCCTGAACCACAGCAAAGGTACAGCGGTAGTGCTCTGTGCTTCCCGTCTCCGGCAATGAAAGGGCCCTCCGGCCCTCACTTTGGCGCTAAGCAATCTGCCTTTCGAAATTGGTCACCTTATACCTTAAGGCCCCTCTAATGATTAGCCTGCCCCGCAGGGGTGCATAGCCCAAGCCGCAACCGGCTAGCTACTGTCACATTTACGTGTGCGCATGAGCTGGCTTTCAGTCGCGTGTCATTTCCTTAGTGACGCTCCTCCCTATGTGCCCCGCCCCCAGCCCGTGAAGCGGAAATGCGGCAGCTGAGGAAGACCAATATGGAGTATGAGGAGCGCAATGCCGCTCTGCAGAAGCACGTGGAGAGCATGCGGGGCGCCGTGGAGCGCCTGGAGGGCGACGTCATGCAGGAGCGCAGCCGTAACGGGCTTCTGCAACAGCACCTGGAGAATCTGCGGCAGGCGCTCACCTCCAGCTTCTCGAACCTGCCCCTGCCAGGTGAGGGGGCCGTATACACCCCTCACATGCTGGGGGCATCATATGCGAGCTTGTGCACATCAGAGGACATCTCCATATTGAGCTGGTTCAGATTTCCAGCTACCACTTGTTACAAATACACTGCATACATTTACAGTGAATTCATCCATCAATCCATCCATCCATCTGTCCATCCATTATCCTGGTCAGGGTCGGGGGGGGTACTGGAGCCTATCCCTTTAGGTGTGATGTCAGTCAGTAAATATACACCCAATAGCCATTTTATTAGATACACCTGTTCAACTGCATGATGAAGCAAATCTAAAATGAAATGTAATCAGCCAATCATATGTCATATGTCAATCACATGGAGCTTCAATCAATTGTCACATCAAACACCAGAATGGTGAAAAAAGGTGATTTAAGTGACTGAACATGGCTGGTTGTTGGTGTCAGGTCGGTTGCCATGAGTTTTTCCAGACACTGCTGATCTTCTAGGATTTTCATACACAACAAACTCAAGAGTATGGATTTTCTGCTGTGACATTAAGATGGTGTGGTCAGAATTTGACTAACATGATGAAAGCATGGATCCGTCCTGCTTTCTACCAACAAATCAGGGTGCTAATGGTGGAGTAATGGTGTGCTGGGTGTTTTTTGGCATCTTTAAGCCCCTTAGTACCGACTGCGCCTCGTCACCCCAGTACTGTTGCTGACCATGTCCAGCCCGATAATATAATATAATGTAATGTACAGATGCCCCTCGACTTGCGATTGGTTACATCCAATGAACTCATCGTAAGTGGAAAATACGGTAAGCTACATATGAATATAACTACTGTCACATAATTCCTGTAACTAAATACTAGCAATTTCAAAGTTAATTTGGTTAAACACAGAAAATAAACGGCATCCGATATGTTGTTCAGTGGGATTTTAATGCTGGGGGTTGCTGGAGACTGGAAGCGTGGCTGCGTGGAAGCTGCTGTTACCCGGCGTCGAAGTATTGTACAGCATATTGTTAGGCCGGGAACAGATCACAGATCATAGCTAACTCCTGAATGTATCGCTGTTGCATCATTACAACATACGATATTTCAACTTCACACCTTTGTAAGGCGAGGAGCATCTGTGTGTGTTTATTATTATTATTATTATTAATATTATTATTTAGTAGTTTCATTGACATGCTGCCATTCTACAACAGGAGCAAAACAAACCACATTTGTGAAGCTTAACTGGCCCAGAGCAGCCGAAGTTCTGGTCGGTTTTTGTTGTTCTTATTCAGCCGCTCTCGTGACCCAGTTTGCCTGCCGGGTGCTGGGTTTCCATGGAAGCCCCACGGTGTCCCCGCGGTCCGGGGGCTTTATTCTGCTTGTCCCCGCACACCCAGCCAAGGCCCCTCTCCTCCCCGCTCCTGGGAAACCGAGGGGGTAGGCGTGGGCCTCGGGGGGAGTTCACTGGTGGCACAATGGGGGAGCAGGTGCACTGTAATGAGCAGCTGACACATCCGTTAATGATTTGGCTGCGGCAGGCCGGTGTAGCGTAGCACGCTATTAGTGTGACAGACCTTCGCCTATATCATGGCCGAGTACTGACCAAATTAGCAAGCTGCTTCATGTACAAGATTAGTGTTTTAACTGAATGTTGTACAAGGTTGGAATATTTCAAGAATAGGTCAACCATAAATCCAAGTGTGTTTTTCATTTTCATTTTTAACATACCTGCCAGCCCCATAATAGCAAAGCAGCTAATGTAGGTATGTGTGTGTGTGTCTTTCTTCAGTATTTGTTTATTTTCTGAAAGCCAGGGAATATAAATTAGCTTGTGAGTAGATGTTTTGGGTAGCATGTAGTCATCATGACTTTCATTTTTAACCACAGAGCTGAGGAATTTGTACTTATTTGCTCTTTCCACACACTGGTGTGTGTGCATGTACACGTGCCTGACCCCATAAGGGCGCTGGTAGGAGGAGGAAGAGGGTGGAGGAACCTCCAGCTGTATGATGTGGGTATTTCAGGTCCAGAAAGTAAAAATCCAGACCGAGATTTTGTTTAAAACGATCAGTTGAGTTCTCTGTGACTGTGACTCTTTACACTCATCTGGCTGGTTGAAGCTCAATCTTTGTCTGGATTTGTACTTTTTGATCCTGACTTTCCACCGCTGCCAGGTTTGCAGGCACAGGTGTGTGGTCTCCTATGCCAGTTCACCCTCTTCTAGCCTTTATATAATCATCATCTCAGCCTGCTGAGGTGGCTTACGAGTGTAATAGTCTTTTGATATTGATAGACACACATTCTGTTGACCGGCTCAGTGTATTGGTTGTGCACTAATGTCCCCCATCTATGGGCTTCTCGAGCTGTTTTGCTTGTTTGGTGGTTTGCAGCCTGAGTAACAGAGAAATCTGTTAATGGAACAACATCTGAATTGTACCAAGTCCGCTTCTCATCCTATAAAGCAGTGGGTTTTACAAGCCTCTTGGAGGGTGCTGCATTTTTCTTTTTTCCCCTACTGACCCCCACCCTCACCCCCACAACCGCCACCACAATCCCCTTCCAGTGTCTCAGACTGTTTGAATGGCTTGGCTGATGTCCTGGCAGAGCACGCTGGCATGCAGAGTAGGTAAAACCGTCAGACTTGTTATCTGTAGAATCCAGGAAATGATTCATCAGCCAGCGAGTTCATCCAAGATCCACTTTCTGAGACCGTGCTTAGGACGGACGCACATAAATTGTGACTCAGGGATCAGTAAACAGCAGGTGAGCCGGTTGATCCCCGGTGATGCATTTACATTCCATTTGCTTAGAAGGTACTTTTATCCATGGTGACACACGTTTTTCAGAAGAAGCAGGGTTAGACGATTCCTCGAAGATTCCGGTGGTTAAGAGCCTCGCTTTGGGGCCTGATGGTAGAATCACATATTGTAACCCACTGAACCACACACTGTCCTCATGATGCCTGTGCTTTTGCTGAGGGACACCTTGGAGATGTTTCCTTATACCTGTCCTATGCTGAGCTTGTCGCTTTGCTTGTATTGTCCCTTGCGGACGGCCTTGTGGGGCTGAGTACGAGTCGCCGTCCCGCATACATCAGGCCCCAACCTTCAGAAGCTTGACCAGCTGCTCTCATCTCCCTCATCCGCAGGCAGCGGGGAGACCCCGACCCTGGACACCATAGACTCCTACATGAAGAAGCTGCACAGCATCATCCTGGCCGACCCACAGCAGCACGAGGGGCTGATCAGCGCGGTCAGGGAGGTGGTCAGCCACCTGGAGCGGTAGAAGCAGGTCCCCTCACTGCACCCTTACGACCCCCTCCGCTTTAACCGTGCCATGTGTAGTTTAGACGACTCAAGGGTAAAACTTTACCGTATTGTCACGTAATATGTTGCCGAGTAATAGTATCATCGTAGTTCTCGTGAGATAGTTGCCGGGACTTGTCTCATTCTCTAATCCCTTATTACTTATGCCCTGAGACGGTCTCTAGCCAACACACTTATCAACTTCAGCTTGTTTACCAGATGGAGGATTAGACTGAGATTCTGTGAGGCAGTGACTTTGTGTGAGACGTGAGTTCACACACTTGAGTTTTTATTTATTTATTTTACATGCAGGCTTTGCAGAGCTCTAGTGCGAAACCGGAATTCACATATGGAGGGTAGCTCTTTAAGACACCATTTTTTTTCTGGCTATTTGGATTAAAGGTGCTTTTCTCTCCGCAGAGCGCTTGAGAGGCTGCTGTCGCTGTCGGAAAGCTGAGGACATCTGAGATCCAGCGACGAGTCTCTTCTTCATATTAACACAGCACCAGAGTTTTTAAATCTCCTGAATTTCCCAGAAAGTACAAGGCAGCAGGCAGTTTTTTAGAATTATTTATCATTTTCTGTGCTCATTTTTCCGCTGTGTTCAGTCGCGTTGTAAAACCCCATCAGAAATGACCGGCGCCCCCCGCCCCAAAAGAAGGTGGTGTCTGTCTTTGACATTGCCAGTGGTCTGTGCCGCAACCTTCAGAATTCTGAAGGTGAGACTTTACTTTCAGTCAATTATGCATTATTAGATTGCCATGATGTTTTTTATGACCTATTTTAGGCTTTTTTTTTAGTAAGTGTTCATTTAGAGTGTAGCAGTCATCCAAAGTACAAGGAACCTCTGAGTGTTCATATCTAAGCGAGGCTTACCTGAATATTGGCGTACCAGTCTCTGACACCTTTGAACTTTATAAGTACCTTAAATGTTGTGTTCAATAAAATTCTTTTACAGTATTCACTTGTTCTTGTTTGCCGTGGACTCTGACAGGGGAAGTTTTGGCATGCTTGATTTTGTCTGTGACGGCTCCCTTTAGACTTGTGGGCTGTAATATTTGTCTGTCTGTCGCTCTCCGTCTGTCTAATTTTTTGACCCTGTGTGTGTGGAAGGCTTTTGGCCTGTTCAGAGGCCTTTGTATTCTCATCCCTGCGCACATACAGACTCCAGAACAGGCGGATGGGAGAGTGACACCTGTCCCGGTTGGCTCTGCCGGCTGTCACTTTCTGTCACACAAAAGATTGGTTGGGGGGATGGGGAGGGGCGACTCCCATTGGACCATTTCTCTGACAGATCTGTAAGGGGGAGCAGCCATGTTCCAGAAAAGACCATGAAGTCAGTCTGCCGTTTAACGAAAACAGTACTGGGCCCTATTAAACAGGACAGGACACATGTTAAGCTGTTTGGGTGAATTGGCCAGCAGATGGAATGTTTTATTGCTTTTGAAGTTAAGTTTTATTGAAGGGGCAGGTATGAGGCCTCCCTCCATGTGGGTGGCACACCTAGCAGGAAACAACTTGTTTAAACCCATTAAGTCAGTGTTTTAATTTATTTGAGAACAGCAGCTACTGTGTAAACTTTGCGGAATAGCAATCTCGTAACTTATCAAATACAATAAAACTTCCCCGTGTAACCTGGAGGATATTGTTTACAGCCAATAACTTTTCAACAGAGAAGATTCTGCCTCAGGAACCAATCATTAATATAGCAGTGTCATGTTAGTCAAACTAGGATGAGGGTGTGCTTCCTGTTTGCTTTGTGATGTCCATTTCCTGACCCTAGCTGCTGCTTCCTGTCCACGCCGGTACATATGTGCTCCTCATGACTCTGGGGGAGTTCAGTTGCAGGTGCCCTAGATCCAGAATTACGCTGGGCAACATCCAGTTGTGTCCTCACTCCCTGTACTTTGAACTCCTGGGTCGACACGACACTTTGATAATACCGCTTTGTTGTTTTATTTATTATTTATTTTTTAATGTTAATCTATTGAGAGGCTTTTGCCAAGTTGTCTTACAGCTGTTCAGTTCAAGTTAACCACAGACGACTTCTCATCTTGATGTTTAAAAAAGCCTCCTGTTTAAGGTCAGATCCCAGTCAGATACTTATTATGAAGGGAGCTCAGTGCTTGTGTGACCTAGAGCTATCCGGGGGGGAGGGGGGCGCTAATGCCCCCCCCCAAACCCTTGCTTTTGATGTGTATCCGCAGCTGGCAGCTGACTTTTTAATAAAAAATTGCATCTGGATGTAGTTTCGTGAGACAGAAATGATCTCGGGGAACAGCTTCCCGCCCCAAGTCTCCCACATCCAGTCTCCCGCGTTGGATCTGTCCACTTCCTCACTGTCCTTTGAGGTCTTGAGGAACAGGCAGGCTCAGTTTATCAGGGGTCTGAGGGCGAGCTGGCTTTGGCTGCAGGACATACGTTTGGTTGGGGGGCAGCCAGCCTACTCAGGCTGTTTTGTTAGAGTGCTTTTGGTTCATTGTTCCTGTGTTTGGGGATGCTAAGGCTTATTATGGAAAACCAATATCTTTTTTTTAAAAAAAAAAAAGCTGCCTGCCCCCAAAAGAGCAGCACAATCCCTTCAGCTCGATTTCTGAAACCACTCTGTTTGTTAAAATTCATAACGTGGGAGCCTTAGCATGCTTACGCATGCCTAGTTGGCACCCGTGTGAGTTTCATTTGAAGTTTTCCACTGATGGAAAAGAGGGCCACTTCCATCCACCGTCTCTAGGGGGAGTCGCTCCGTTCCTCATGTGTGGGAAATGCAAACATTTCTGGAATGTCTTCGACGTCATTCGAGCACATCTGTTATTGAGCCGCAATGTCGGCGAAATGTTTTACAAAAACACACCGTCGTCCTCCTCATCTTTATGCCACTTCTGCTGAGAGGGTCGTCGCGGCAGCAATGCGGGGCAGGTCAGACCAGACCTCTCTTTCCACGGACACTGGCTTTCGCTCGTTCCAGACATTTGTGAGGCAGCTGGGAGATAGAATCCCTCCGGCGTGCCCTGCGTCTGCCACCGAGGCCGCGGCCCAGTGGAATGTACCCGGAACAACTCCTCTGGGAAACATCCAGGTGGATCCCTTATAATATGAATAAACCGCCTCAGCTGACTCTTCATGATCCCAGGGAACGGTGGCTCTATTTGGAAGCTCCTGCGGATCTCTGAACTCGTCACTGGCAACCCACACTGTGACTGTATGAAACACAATCTGTTGGTGGGTTTCAACACATCTTGTGACACTTCTCTCTTGCTTTTGGAGTTTTCGACCTAAATACACCCACTGGGATCTTCGAGACTCTGATGAACGATCTCATAAATGGGTTAGTACAGGTTTCAGTACAGTGCCCCAATTTCTGCTGCCACACATCACCCATTTATCATACCCAACCTATTTTATCCCATAAAAATAATCCCTCCTTTTCTACAGCACCCCTGTAGCAGGAAACAATTGGTTGCCCGCCATTTCCCAGACATCCATTGACCTCACTCTCCTGAGTAGTAATGATGTTTTCATCGTATCTGGGTTTTACTACACTACAGAAAATTTCAGCAATTCATGGTGGGAGTTATGAAGATTTGGGATGAAGATTGCTAGTTTGACTGGTATGCAGGTACTTCTTGTTATGTAAAAAATAATTATTACTTTCCAACTAAACATGCACGGTATGTTTCAAATATACTGTGCAGTACATTTCAAGGCTCCCCCTTGTGACAACGATAAAATACTACAAAATCCAGAATCTACTTGGTTTTAAAGACTCTTTTTTTCTCCAAAGAATCCTATTATTCGCGCTAGGTGTAAAGGAGGGGGGATTGTAATGCCATTTACGACCGGGGAAAATGATGTCGAAGAGCTGTAGAATCTGCTCAATAATGAAACAACAGGACAGGCCCTCCCCACATCTAAACAAAATAAGGTCCAGCTTACGTTTACGCTGCAGTGGTAACAAATATTGTTGTTGGGGGGGAGGGGGAACTTGGCTGTGATAGTGGGCTGCCGAGGGTGGGGGGTAGGTTTGGCTATGATAATGGTGCTGTGAAACAATGCATGGAATGTGTAGAAACAGGAGTCTCCGGGGGGTTAGTCTCACTTCCTCCCCTGACTCCGCTAAATCTTAGGAGGGGAATGCCCCCCCTCCCAGACACTTGCGCCTTCCACCAGGACAACACACGCCCCTATGCTCATTCACTTTTTTATACAAAGGTCAATGACACAGGGCACTGACCGAGTGACATTACAATAATTTTTCTGCTCGATGAGCAATCTTTGTCTGACCCCACATTGCCCAAGGATAGCCGCGCTGGACTGATGCAGACATCTACTTTATTTTTAACCGTACTTTTTTACTAATTGCTATCGTACGAGTATTTGAGACATGTTTTTAGATAAGTAATGTGATTACACACGGCGGGACCATTAAATAACCCAAATGCGACCCGTTTTAGGATGATAAGGCGCATACATTATTAATATAATAATAATAATTATTATTATTAATAATAATAATGATGATATTAATAATATAGGTGTAATATAAGACTACCGAGATATAACCCAAAATTAGTCGGCGTGAATCACCTCTCATGCGCGTTCTCGACGCGAATACGTACACGATGCTGCTCCCCAAGGCGCGCTCACGGGCCAGCCCCACGTATGCGCGCACCACCCCGTGGCTTGAGCCATATCTGCGGCTGTGGCCGTGCAGAGCAGGCTGAGAGAGCCGCGGGCTGCTTACGATCGCGGTCTTTGCCGATAAAAATACACATATTGACATCTCGGACCCTGAGTCAACGGCGTAGGACAAGTCCCGGGGCGGGAGGATTATGGCTGTCAGACCGGAGCGGAGGCTCGGACGGATCCGTAACGCCTAACGGTAAGAAAGAAAAAGTTTACAAAAAAATCGTCCAACTGAAAGTGGAAATCGCTTCAGGAAAGTTTGTGCCAGGACGAAATCCAAGGAGTTTCGCCTACGTTTTTTTTCCTCTGTAGAGGAATTGTGCGCTTTCCCGTCTCCTTTAACGCAGTTTTTAACACAGATGTCTACATGTGGTGGGGGGGGCGAACAGACGGAAAGTTTATTATTTTGCTGCTGTCGCGTTACGATCGGCGCATTGCGATGCACATCTGCGTTACGGGGGGAAAAAACCCAACAATGCGGGCTGTGGATACATGCGATGTGGAGCAATAATAAATCCGGCGCTGGGAACGATCTGGGTCCGGAGCGGGGATCATCACCCGGCGCTGTCAAACGCCGACACCGGCCAACCTGGCTTATTTAAACCGCCTGCCCATGTCATCCCAATTCCGGCGCAACATAGAAAGCTCATTTATTCGAAAGATCGTAATAAAAAACGAGGCGTGCGTCTTTACAACGGCGATCGGCACCCATTAATGGTTAATATTTTCATTGTGAAGAAGAATGACTGTCCTGAGGACACGCTGGTTATAGCTGGGCGATCATTGAAATGTTTATGGGCGGTATCGTTCCGTCACGGTAGGCTAGATTGGTGAAATTTAATTGCTTTTGGTTATTTATATGCATCCGATGTGATTGTATTTAAAGTCCGGATCAGTGAGCGTTTATGGACTGGAGTTGGATTCCTCTTATAAATCAGTTGTACGATCTGAATTTCTGAGCACCCTTATAGAGTACAAAGCTAGGGGTGTTCACATCCCCTCCTCATGATTTAGGATGCCTGGGGTATCTGATGGCACAGTCCGGGACCATGCCAGTGCTGAGACGGTGTCTTTGGACGTATATGGCTGTCCCGCGTCCATCATCATCGTACAGGGTCGGAAACTTCGTGGAGTCGCCTGTAGTTCAGTTTCAGTCCCGGCCACGGTAAGAGATAACAGGCGATGGGGGTAAGGGCGAATGTTTACGGTCCTGACAAAGTATTTGCGATAATGCAAGACTGTTACTCTTCCTTAAAACGCCGTAAGGATATACATTAGGTTTTCCTATGAACGTAGTTGCCGTCCGCTTCATTTATTAAATTCATATTTATAAAGAAACCCTGGATGTTGAAGAGATGCATTCAAATCTGGATAGAACGAGCAGGAGGAGCGTTTAAACTAAGCTAATCATGGTTTTAAAACTGAAATGGAAACAGTGCACTTTGATTGCAAGTAGTGAATTTCATTGAACTTTTATGTGTTAAATCACATTTAAATGACGCCCGTCCAATTTACGGCTGTATTGATTAAAATGACATTCATACTTAGTTGTAAATATACTGCGCATCTGCTGGCGTGTTCCAAACTAAATCTCATTGTACTTACAATGACAATAAAGCATCCATCCATCTATCTATC
>JAABNY020000019.1:17248585-17264367 GCA_015164015.2 Brevimyrus niger
AGGGTGTTAGGCGTGGTGGAGCCCTGGAATTGAGAGGTAGACGGGAGAGGGGGATGTGCCTGGGGGGGGCCGGGGGGGGGGGGGGGGGGGCTAGTGGTTTGGCATGCAGCCATGGTTGGCATGGAGACAGCGACGGGCTGCCTAGCGTGACATTGATATCAGTGCTTAGCGACCGTGGAGGTGGAAATTCAGGACCAGTCACTATTGTTTGTCATCTATGATACCCCCCATCATGAACGACAGAGACAGTAAACAGGGTAAGGAATGGGGGGTAGATCCTCTGGATGCTCATCCATAACAACCGGAATCTGGCGACGTTCCCTGAAATACTTTGTGGAGGCTGATCTGCTGACCCTGTTAAATATTGCATCGGGTAACGATGTATCTGCGGAGCCTTCCGGAGCTTCAATGTCATGTAGCTGGAGAGGCTCGATCCTTTGTGCACATACTAGCTATTTGCCATCAACAGACCTCCCCGGCTCACTGGACTGAGCATGCCGTGTCAGAGCTTCACCCACAATACTCCACAGACATCTGTATCCATGAAATAGAAGGCTCCGTAAATGGAACTGAGTGATTCCGGGTCTTTTTTGAGAACAACAGACGGGATTTTCTTCCTCGCAGACGGCGCTGTCTGTGCTCAGTTCAGTTATTATCCCGTTCCAAGAAACAGATATCACGCAGTTGATATCCACGAGGCATCACGGTGGCAAAGGGGAATCAAAGCCCATGGCAGAGGTGCGTCATCTGGTCGCCGCCGTGGCGGTGAATCCTCACCTGTTTCCATGGACCACATGAGATTCAAGTAAACGATCCCACAGAGACTCACCTTTCCAGCTGAAAAGGCCGCGCCTCCTGCTGGCCTCCACAGGGCCCCCATCCCGTCCCCCCCTCCCTATCTGCACAGGGGTCTCTCCCCTTCATGGTCAGCTTTTATTTCACCTGGAAATCTGCTCTTTTTTTTCTGTACTCTTCAGTTGGAAATCTTACATAAAGCATTGTCTGAAAACGACAGGCAGTTCCAAGTCCAAGAATAAAGAATCAAAAGCTTATACATCAAAATGTGAGGGGGGGGCATTAATAATGCTCCTGTACTCTAATTCTTATGTTTCTGTTCTTTATTGAAATATTTTTAACCAAGCGGATGCTGTAAGAGGTTGTGGGCCAAAGTTTTGCTCCCTTTTTTGTGTCCGGAGTTTGCACAGTTTCCTACAGTTGCTCTGGCTTTCTCCTTACAGATCCCATCCTGCTGACAATACGCGACCTTCTCCACCTTAAGACGCCGCCTTCCGCCGTGCTGCTTCGCCAGAGCACAAGCAGCGCTCATATCCAAATGGGGGCCCACGATTGACTGTCAGCAGCTGTGTGTCACGGCCGCGAATCAAATTCTGTCATTACAAGTTCTGCCCTCACACAAACAAGCAATCAGACTAGCAAAATAGAAAAGCCATAGCTAATGAATACGACGATCCGCGGCTAATTATCGCTACCGAGGAGTTTTTGTTTTCGATAATTATAGCTGTCTTTTTTCACCCAGTAGTGCTATTTGTGCTGTACAGTCGCTTCGGGTTTGAATCACTGGGTGAGCCTGATGGCCCTAACATTTCAATGTGAAAAGCAGGTGTGTTGTGTTGTGGGTTAAAATCACGGGAATAGGCCCCAGCGGGTCGGTTCGCAGTCTCCAAAACGCGTTTGTGGATTCCGCACAAAAATAATGATCTTAAGTGTTCAGCGTGAAGCAGAGAGCTTGTGAAAATCCACATTGCATCATCAGGTGGCGTAGAAGGGCACATCCGAAGTGTGGCGTCCGCAGTGTCCCCCAGTCCTGTGTCAGACATCCCAAAGATACCTAGACTCAACAGCACCATTCGCTTCCAATGGGTCCACATCTTGTTTTGGTGCCAGAAGATTCCGGTCGAGTCTGTTGCCTATAACCTTGAACATCCCAGTACAGTTGCTTAGCTATTGTATGCATACTTAAGTTCTTTACATACTCATGTTATTCTATATATACTTAACAAAGGTTAAACTTTTGGTTCAGTTAGCTTACTAATTACTTCAGTCGAGTGCCAATGTTCAGGCAGACTGAGAACCTGCAGACCTTCAGCACTTGGGCTGAGAACATCTGATATAGAAGATAGAGCACAGTTCAGAGGAATCTGTACTGTGGCTGTGATTCTGTTTTGCTTTGAAGCCTCCCGTTAGCAGGCAGCACGCTGTTCCTGGCCACTGTCTTAAATCGTCTCCTATTTCCATTTCAGTCAGAGCTGCCTCTCAAAACTCGATGAGCTGGCATTTCCATCTGAAGAGAGTTCAGTTACTTTCTATGTCTTAATTACATTTGGACTGCTCAGTTAATTAAGTCAAAGCTTATACAGAGGGGGCATTTTCATACAAGCAGAACTCACACTTGGCGGATGTACTGTAATCTTCAAACAGCTTTAAAAGAATATCAATGGATTATTTTGAACTTGCATTTTTTTTCCATACCTAAGATCTAGAACTTGGTGCTAAAATGGGGCATTTTTTAATGCCATTGGCAATAAATAAGGTTGATGTGTAAATTCTGGTGAAATGTATGTGGATGTGCGTCTTTTCGGATGGGTTTGGCTGAAAGGGAGCAATGGGACTGTTACCTGGGTCTGAAACCCACACCCCACCCCCACCCCCCCTTTGGTCCACGCCACGATGTCCTGCAAAGTTGAAACAGGCTCCATGCCGGGTGAGAAACAGCTGGAGAATCTGGGCGCCATTTGGTCACCTTTTCACACCTTGCGCTGTCCTGGAGGTCATGACCCTTAACCCCCTCCCAAAGAGCAGCGTCTCCCTCTGCAACGCCACAACACATCTTCTGGGAGTGGAGGGATTGCAACCCACTGAGGTTTAGGGAGAGCGAACGGCCAAAGGTTTCCACGGTCTTCCATGAACCCCATGAGAGGATGTTGCTATGGTGACGCAGCCTGCCTACGCTTCCGAGAGCCCTTCACCCGGCGGGGAAGGGGGGGGGGGCATCCTGACCAGTATGAGCCGCACTTTGCAAGCAGAAGCATTTGAAAATGTCTGTCCCACCCACTCCCATCATCGGGGGAATGAGTAATGAGTCCCCGCTCCCCCCCCCCCCATTAGCTCACTACCCTAATGACATTAAGGACAATAGGCATCTTCTTTTATGGAAATGGATTTGGGAAAAAAATATTTTTATTGGATAATGTTTGAGTCACTTGGCAGGACTTATTAACATGGTGGTGCCTCCGAGTCTCTGACAGTTTATCCATAACTTCCTGCTGCTTCCCTGCACTTCAGCTTTATTAACTGTTATTTAATAATGTTATTTAACATTTAGATGACATTTACCGGATGTACGTGGGGACTCGACCTGTTCTGGGCCTGCAGCCTTCTCACTAATCTTTTCTAGTCCAGGTCTCTCTGTTTCCCAAGCTAGCTTGGTGTGTTTTGGTAAAAAAAAACTGCAGATTTGCACTCGTAAAAGGTCACCTGAAGGTCATTCAAGGGTTTTCATAAAATCAGACTGGTGTCCATTTAGGATTCGCCAGGGACTGTGGGAGCCTCTTAGGGTGGAGGTCACACCAACCTTACCAAAGCTCATGGAGTTCTCCAGAACTCCCCCTCCCCACCATGACCTGATATTATCCAATTCTATTCTCATAGCCTTAAGGCAAACAGACCGTCCTCATCTCGGAAGTATGTCCTGAATGTTTACGGAATGGTCTCTCACAGGAAACTCGGGGATCAGTCACCCTCTGGTTAGAGGAGATTGCTTTTTCAGCAATGGGTCCCAAAGCACACTGACAATCACAGCGTTCTCATGGCTGCAAGATTAAGTACGTGAGCTCAGACGGCTGGTGTCCCCTCCTTACCACATGTTTCACACCTGGCAGGACGGCACGTTCTCAATCGGATGACAGATGCGGTGAGACGAAACTTTGTCATTGGTGGTGGGCTAGCAGACGTCTGGGAGACAGTTACTTTCAAGTCTGTGAAAGATGGAGCATGTTACTTGGCATGTTCATTAGGGATTTGGTGGGGATTTGGAGATTCCGGAGACCAAACTTTATCCATGTTTTGGAGATCCCTGTTGTCCAGGAACCGCATGCGCAATCATAGTCCTGAAGTTGGATCCCTGTGCGCTGTTCAGGCTCTCTGGGGCATCCTATGAACACGGTTGATCATCTCTGTGTCATGAAAGCATCCTCTTCAGATGGAAATCAGCAGATGGCACTTTTGCATGTGTTTGGACAAACTGCAATCTATTAAATGCAAAATGATATCACCCCTAGCGATGTCCCATTGGAGAACCGTCTCAAATATTTTTGGCTCACTTTCTCACCCTCTCTTCACCGACATCTCCCCCAACTGAGCTCAGGATCAAAAACCGGGTGGTGTAAGCACATTTTGCAAATTATGGTCTGCCAAAATACTTGACTGACATGCTGTGGGACTCAAACAAAGCAAAGAAGGACCTACAGCTGAAGATGTAGACGGAACTGCACCTAAGGAGGGTCTTTACAAAGACCATCTTCATCCACCCCTAGAAAATCGGAAACGCTCCCCTGTAGTTCATCTCTCTCTCACACTCACACTCACACACACACACACACACACACACACAGAGTGCACATTTTCACATGTTTATTCATTTCTATGGGCTTAATCATATCCCAGCTATGACAACCTTCACCCCCATCCGACCCTAACCTTAACCATAAGTAACCAAATAAAATGCAAGTCTTTCAACATTTTCAGTTTTTTTATTGCAGTCACAGATTTTTTTATAAAATTGAGGTTATTTTTCTGAGGACACAAGGTGAAATGTTGCGGGTTTTTAATCACATTGTGGGGAAAACCTGGTCCCTACAATGTGATAATCACAAGAACAAAACAGGCACAGACACACACACACACACACACACACACACACACACACACACACACACACTGTAAATGGCTCATTAAGAGGAAGGAATGACTGGGTAGGGAAAACTGGGCTCCTTCCCCATGGAGAAGCCATTGAAACGGCCTGCGTTTGTTTGTTTTTTCCTGCTAACTGTCTATTTTCCTGGGTTTCTGAGTTTCCCAGGGGAGGGGAATGGGGAATGGCGATATCCTACCGCTGGCATGGATTTGACTGGGCGACACGCCTCTTGCAGAACTGCCTCCCCCCATCCTCAAATGGCACAACTAGTCAGCTAGGCATTTCTTTAGGCCCTGTGGTGTGGGTCACGTGGTACAGGAGGGGGGGTTGGGATGGTAAGCTACACCCCTGCAACCTACACATTTGATGTTTCTTCCTGGTCCCTCAAAAAACACTCCTCCCCCCCCCCCCCATCCACTGAGCTCAATAAATATTAGTGTTGGAATAAGGCTTATGAAGCCTTTCCTATTCAGCAACTGGTCCTCTAGAAAGGGAGTAAAAACCGTCTGTCCCACCGCCTCCTCTGCTGACCCCTCACTCCCAGCCCCCCGCGGAGGTGCACATCAGCATAACCTGCCCACAAAAGGAGACAAATCCTGGTCCTGACAGCAGTTATCCTCCCTGGTTGGTGAGTCCTGGGTGTTTAGTTTGCTGTCATGCCCCCCTCCCCACACCCAAACACTCCCCTCTTCTTTCTGTAGCTTTACAGACATCCATTCTCCCTTTCCTGTCATTTATTGTTCGCCAGTCAGATGTCAGCCAAGAGCAGTGATCATGCTGAGTGGCTAGCTGTGTGGGGGGGGGGCAGGCTCGGTCGGGCTGCTTCACGGCCCTCCGGCCACAGCTTGCTGTGTCGCTGAGCCTGCAGCCTGGCCTCTTGACCCCCCACCCCCCCTTACTCTCAGATGGGCATTTAATGAACCGCAATGACAAATTTGACCTGACCCATTTTTTTCCCCGTCTTTTCCCAGTATTTTATTGAATTCTGTTTATTGCCACACTTTATAAAAAGGTCAGCCTCGAAAGGGGGGTCCTCCTGTGTTGTGGAGAGTGATACACTGAAGCCCTGATCTGATCGGTGAGTGGTTTGACACACCCCTCATAAATCTGCTGTAAACATACTGCCTGTGTCCATTTGACTAAGTTACTGCCCTGGGTCCTAAATCAAAGCGATCAGCTGGCTGGGAATCTATAGACATGATCGTCACTGAGTCTCTTGTGATTCTGAAGCATGTACACGGTTGCTGTACATGGGGAATGTCTGTTATTGCGAATGGTGCCCGCACAGTGACCCCCCCCCACCCAGGCAGGACTGGTTTACTTTCACATACCAATGAAAAGATGTCACCAAAGTCGGGGGCCAGCAGCAGCGCTGTGCAAAGGGGCCCCACTGGGACAGAAAGCTGGGACATGCCATGTGTGACTTCAGCTCACTGACATCCCCCCCCCAGGGCACAGACAGACAGACAGACAGAGAGTACATCACGTCACCTCGCTGAGTGCTTGTGACTGGTTTGACACAAGGTCTGAATTCCTTCATACTGAACAAGTGAGGTTAGTTGGGGATTCAGATGGGAACTTTCTTTGCCTTGGAAACTGAAGTGCTTTAAAAAAGGATTAAACAAACTGCCGGCCAAGAGGAAGTTTGTCATTTTTCTCTCTCTCTGTCTCTCTCTGTCTCTCTCTTTCTCTCTCTCACCGTCCTTTCCAGGCCTCAGGATGGGTTTTGTGCCAAGTCACTACTGGAATCTTGACCGTGTAATGAAGTGTGATTGATTAACGTCTAACAGAAGAAAGGCAATATTGTACATGGCTGACCTGTCTTGTGTCTGGCTGCGTTGGGTCTGTTGAGACTTTGAACTAACCCTGCCATTGTCATTTAATGATGTTGCCAATGGGATCAATGGAGAGATTATTTTGGTATTGTATGAATGATACTTTGTCATGGAGTCTGCTGTGGAATGTAACTTGATTCCTTGATGTCAGTCATCAGGGAATGTAAACTGTGGAGATGTTCTGAAGTACAGCAGTATTGACCAGCACTCAAAGGAGCTCTTGGTTTGAATTTGGCTGTGGCCCTCTCCACTTGAAGGTCAGGTGTCGCCCTGGGGATGTACTGACAAACCAGGATCAGTAACGTCTTGGCCAATAGAACGGCGTTGATCAGCCGCACGATCCCCAAGCGCTTGACCCAATATAGCAACTAATATCACTCCCCCTGAGCTCCCCAGGCCAGCATAAGGTCTAGAGGCCTGCCTGACATCACTCCCCCCCAAGCTTCCCAAGCCAGCATAAGGCCTAGAGGCCTGCCTGACATCACTTCAGCTGAGCTCCCCAGACCAGCATAAGGCCTAGAGGCCTGCCTGACATCACTTCAGCTGAGCTCTCCGGACCAGCATAAGGCCTGGAGGCCTGCCTGACATCACTCCCTCCAAGCTTCCCAGACCAGCGTAAGGCCTAGAGGCCTGCCTGACATCACTTCAGCTGAGCTCTCCGGACCAGCATAAGGCCTAGAGGCCTGCCTGACATCACTCCCTCCAAGCTTCCCAGACCAGCATAAGGCCCGGAGGCCTGCCTGACATCACTCCCTCCAAGCTTCCCAGACCAGCGTAAGGCCCAGAGGCCTGCCTGACATCACTTCAACTGAGGTCCCGGCTGCTCGACCGGGGGTGAGATTCTATAAATAGCTGGTGTCGTGTTTCTCGTCAAAGCCCCGCATGATTGGCTGGCTGCCACAGTCACGCGCTGCAGAGGCTCGAGTATTAGCCTCGGAAGGCGCCGGGGGGCCAGGCCTGGCGATGGCAGCCACAGTCAGTGGGGGAGGGAGAAGGGGGGTGGGCGTGAGTGCAGTGACCGAGCCCTTCGGTCCGCATTCAGTGTGGAAGGTCGAGCATTTCTGCAAAGGATCGTCACTGTAGTTTCTGTTTCGGCCCATGAGTGGAGCAGACTGAGTGGGCAGGTTGCTGCAGTTATCCTGGCTGTGTTTACGTTAAGATATGGGAGGAATGTGCGTCCGCATGGGAAGGGGTCACCCAGGCCTCGAAACTCGATACGACTCCAGTCCCAGCCCCCCTCCCATGCCGTGCTCTGCTTTTCTACTTCTTAGCTCTAGTGGGTCTATTATCTTCTAGAACATTCTCAGGCACTGTGTAACCCTGTGATCCAGTGCTATTGTGTCAGGGCGTCTTCATGCTTCCATTTGCTGTTGCCCTGCACATGTGGTGACTTTACCTGATCCTCATTGGTGGCTAACCTGTCTAGAGATTCCCCCCACCCCCTCTCCGGACAATGACAGCCCCTTTGAAGTGGGATGAAGTTCTATGGCATGCTACCATTGCAGGTCTGTCTGCACCTGAGAATTAATCCCGGTTTGTGGTCAGTGCACCCACATGTCTCCTCACAGTAATGTAAACATACAGAAGGAATTAGGAGCAGGGGGGCGTATTACCAGGATGTGTGACAGTCTCCTGACAGGGAACGGAGGTCCCACCTGTGCGGACCACTGATGAGTTTAGGGCAAAAGTCTCCAGGCGATTTGAACAAATCAGATCCTTGTCTTTGCTATTGCCGCTGGCGTTATGTCAGCTGGGCGGGGAATATTGTGGTCAGATCACGATTAGCTAGGGAATGTAAAATATGAAAAGTTCCTGCTGCCTTGTGTCATGGTGCCCCTGAGACACAGACCTGAGAGAACATCACCCGCAAACTGAATCCTCGCTGCACATTTTACATATGAACATTTGTTACGGAGACTATTATCTGATGCAGTTTATATGCAGTTATTTGAAAATCAAAGAATGTTCAATCTGGTTTTAAATATTTAAAATACCTGGTGGTTTTTCCCAAATAACGGGTCCAGAAACTGGAAATTTATAGATTTTTTTTTTTTAAATTTGGATTTCAAAATCTTTAAAAAATGAATGTGAGGAAGGGGACCCAGAGGTCGCCAGTCAGAGCGACAGTCGGTGAGCTCGCTGTGAGTGGTTCTGAGAGACTGGCTGCCATAGCATCCCCGCCCCCCCGCATTCTCCGGTCCGCCCGGAGGACGAGGCGATGGCCCTTCCCCAGCCAAGGCCCGTGTCGGACCGGCCGCATCCATCATTTTGTCATTGTCTGATGCAGTCCTGATACCATGGCGATGGTTTCCAGGACACCAAAGATCCAAGTCAGGCTCTGTGAACTGGAGTGTTTTAATGAGCAAGAAGTGTACAAAATATCACCCACAGAGTATGGTGGGGGGAGGGCATCCACCACTTGATTATTGGTTTGTATTTCAATAGGTTTAGTCCTATAAAGTGGGCATTGTGCACATTATATTATATCCTAGTCCCAGAAGGTGACATGGAAGGATTCTAAGGAAATGTTTAGACGGCACTAAGCCCCCCCCGAACAGGTGGTGAGGCGCGTCTAAGGGTGTGCCGCCTGTCCCACGTGCCCCATTTCCTGCCCCACCCGTCTAGACACCATGCCATCCCCTGCTATCCCAAAGGAACTCCTAACCCCCCCCACGCCCCCTACCCAACCGTCTTGGTCACTTCCAGTCGTGTTTTCGCAGCTGTGGGCATAGTGGTGGGGGGGGGGGCACCCATTGCTGGGCACCGCTCTACACATGGACAGGGTCTGCTTCACGTGTTTAATCGCCCCGCCTGCCCCCCAACCCAGCTGCACGTTGTTTGAAGTTATTTAAGGTTCAGCCGCCGTTAGCGGCACGACGTCGCGCGCCCGGCGTGTGATCGTTTGTTTACACGGCCGCGGCGGAGCGGCTGGAGGCGTGAGTACAGGCTGTTCCGCTTCCATGGGTTTTGTCTTGCTGGATGAAAACATTTGCACCCAGTTCTTCCCCTGTGTGGGAACCGAGCACAAAACAGGGTTTGTTTGCAGGCAGAGCACGTTGCGTGTGTGTGCCCAGTGCTGGAATGAAGTGGTCACATGACCAGGGGACTCCCTCGCTCACAGGATCAAGTGCCTTACCTCACAGGACAATGAATGCAACTTTTCCTACTGTTTTTTCCACCTTGGAAGGTTGAGCGTGGGTTGGGAGGTGATTAATCCTTGATTAGCTCTTTAGTTTTCTATGCCTCACCCCATTTAGAAACAGGTGTTGTCCCCTGGGTGCTCATTATCTGCTAACATTCCCTGGATGTCGACATGTACAGTAATGATTCCGAAAGCGATTTATCCTGCTGGTATAGTGGAGATGTCCCCCTCGGGCATGAACACAGCGCCCTCAGAGGCTGTCAGCTGTATCTCTCTGTGTGTAGAGCAGGAGCTTGTAAGCCCTGAAAGGCACAGTGTGGCTTCGCTGCATACGTGCTTGTGACCTGGGGAGAGGGGGGGCTGTCTCAGACGGGTATCTTAGCAACCAGGCGTAGCATCCCGAACGCGGCTCCCCCTCCCTCATCCTCCCATTCAAGGGCAGATTTCATTGTCATTCAGGTATTCCGACATCAGTGGTGGCAGTCCCTCACCATCGAGGGCCACAGCTGTGCATTTTAAGTGCCCTCTGCTGTTTTTTAACCCCCCATCCTCCACCCCTACCCCTCCCCCCCCTCCCCATTCCCAGCAGGGGACTTTACTGAGCCAAACTGAGGGAGGAATCTAGCAGGGAAATCTTGTGACCCGAGAGCTGTCGACTAAACACTAAATTGCTGTCATTTCCTCGTATCGCTGGGCAAGGCGCTTAAATCAGACCACATCACTTCTGTCTGCAGTTTTAATTTGAAGAAAAGGGCCGTCTGTGTAATGTGACGAGTGCAGTGCGAGCAAATGTGGAATTTGGGTATTTCAGTCTTACAAGCCATTTAACTGCAATTTTGCTGTATTTATTCAGATGATCTGGGGGGGGGACATCGTGCTTATGTAAAATCATGACTCATTCTCTAATGGTTTTTAAAAATTCTCTTAGTTTGTATTCATTAACATTTCTTTATATCTACCGTGTGTAAAATGACAACTTATTATTCTTTACATGTCTCGTCATACCGCGGAGACCCAGGAGATAGATCTGCTGTAAGATCTTCATGTATGAAGTAGGGAATCCGCTGTGAGGATGGATTATGGGCATCAGAGTCCGAGCTCTGTGGTCACACCACCTGCCAAGGTTATGGCTGTTTGGTGATGCACAGCTGGACGTCACCATTGCGCTTTATTGATGTTTTTTTTTCTGATTCTTATTTGCTTGGCTTCGATTAAGAAAGAGAGGCTGAAAAGACTGTTTTATGTCCATAAATAAAGAATACGATGTGTTTACACAGCAAAGTCCCGGGTGTCTGACTCACATGTGCTGGAGTCTGGCTCGGCCGCTTGGTGCCTCGCGTGGGGGAAATGGGCCAAGGAGACCCTGCCCTATGTGGGGGGGGTCTGGGGTTCACCTCTACCTCGCAAGTATAGGCTGTGTCCTTGGGACCCCCATCCCCACACACACACACACACACACACACACACACACACACATGTAGGGTAAACATATCCTTATGTGGACTGCTCATTCATTTCAATGGGAAAAATGCTAATGCTAACTACGACAACCTTAACCCCTACCCTGCCCTAACCATAACCATAGGTAACCTAATGAAATACAAATAGTTTTTTCATAGCAGTCACTGATTTTTATGAAACAGAGTCAGCTGTCTGCCCCAACTCCCGGCCGTCCCAACAATAAAGGGGTCAGAATGTAGAACCTGTGCTTATTTAGTGATTAGTTATATCCATGACATGAACTCAGTCGGTAGGGTGGGGTTGGGGGGGGGGGGGGTTACACAGACATGTGACAATGCAACAACAGACACAAAACAAAAATACCTTTATTTATTGAAAACAAGCTTAAAGCATCAAATCTTTAACCTTTATTTAAATTCTGACACCAAAAGCGCATCCCTTACATTTGCTGGCATACTTCCTTAGACTAGGATCCCTGCAGCTGAAGGCTTTCACCACCAACTGTCTTTTTATTCATGTTAGGATTCACGGGATGGCCTGCATTCTGTCATCGGAAGGCCTGCATTCTGTCGCCGGAAGGCCTGCATTCTGGAATCTCAGTGCATCCTTTGCATTGCTCACATTCATAAGTTCAGTTAGATAAGAGCGGGGCTGACCCTTTAATGCTTTAAGTAAATAAGCGAAAGAATTTTAAAGCACATCCTGCGAGAAATCTAATCTAATCTGCTATGCATATACACATTTTAATTTTTCTCTCATAACGGTGAATTCCTCAGCGTCTCCAAGTTGTGATAAGCCCAGACAGGGAGTGAATAGGAATTAAACAAGAGGTCTGTACAGAAAAGAGACAAATCATTTCGCTTATCTTGCTCTTGCGTTCGTTTCTATTGTTTTGTCCGTCTTGATTCAAATGTGTGATTCATATCGGAAACATGGCCAAACGGGAGAGCTAAATGTTATTGTAGCTAGTTTCCGTTAGCTGGCATCCTGTGCAGGCTGTACCCCCACCCACACACCATCTAGACTCCATCCATCTTCCATAACCGTTTCTCAGAGGGGCACAGGGCAGCAGGCAGGAGACACCCTGCATGGTTGTTAGTCAGTCGCATTTCCTACACACACTCCAGGCGCTTCAGAGGATGCTGTTCACATCACCGCATGTTTTTGAACTGGGTGAGGAAATTGGCAGAAAGGTGCAAATCTACAAACGCAGAGCTGCAGTCCAGAGAGCGTGTGGCCCCAGCAGCAGCCACTGCACCACCTGGACCCCGACTGATGGTGTTTCACATCAAAGCGGAAGCAGTATCAGCGCATTGAATCTCGTTCTTATATTGTTAAGAAACGATGATGTTTTGCTGAAGTGCAGTAAGGGGCAGTGGCGTAGCTTAGCGCTCACAGAGGCTCAGCGTTCAAACCCGAACGCCAAGTTGCGGCTGGGTGCCCTGTGGAACACCTGCTGGGGCGGAAACGCGATAAAGGCGCCAGGCTTTGGCCGTTTCCTGTTACCCATTGTGCACGTTGTCAGGCCGGCTGTGTGGAACTTCCCCTCTCCTGGGACAAAGCAAGGTAACCCTTTGCCAGATTGCTACGGACTCCTATGGGTTGATTTGATTGCGCCTCAGATTGACTTCAGCGTGATTTCCCCTGGCCCACCATGCTGGATTTATTTTGGGAAGATATCAGGTTTTTTTGTTTTTAGAATGAGCCAGTATATCTCCTGCAGTTAGCTCAAGAGGCAGAGATATTGTATCATACAATATAATAGCGGGCTGTAGCCAAACTTCTGAAATTTTTACTATTTAATTACCCTCATTGGGTTTTTACAGAAGCTGATTATGGAGTTGGGATTCTCAAAGATTCTGCTTAAGCTCATTTCACACGGCAAATGATCTTGGTATTTTATAATTAGCTAGCTTGAGTTTTGGAGTTTTGAGCGTAATGGAGGGGTGAAGACCTGGCGATGGGCTGGCCCAAGAGGTTTAGGAGGAGCAATCTCCATCGTACAGCAGCAATGTATCCTGGGATACCAACCACAGATGTCCACGAAGTTGTCCCGCAGCTCTTAGAAAGCAATATGGGGGAACGGTGGCCTTGAATTTGGACTGTAGCTCTGTGGTGATTGGTCAGGCCAAGGTGATCTAAATGAGCCCCTTTGGTAACGGTGCCACAAGGGGGCGGGGCCAGCTGAGGCGTGTCCCATTACGCCCTACTCGCGATAATGCAGCCTCCCTCGTTCTCAGCCTTTAGGACAGACCGAGCATCTTCAGGACCCCAGGGAAAGGTCAAACCTCTATTGGATAATGAGAGGTGATGAAGCAGGAAATAGTCCCTGGAGCTCATATGTCTGTGCATCTTCTATAGTCAGGCACGGTCCAGCAAATGACCCTCGATGCAGTATTAAGCTGTCACCGTTTGATTTTAATATGCCCACTCTCCTTTTGGGGAACCAGAGAGTGAGAGTTGATGGTTCTCCACGCTAGCGTGGATTTGGAGGTCTTGTAGTCCCTGCAGCATAAGACAAGGCCGAATTTAATGTCAGAGTTTTAAGAATTCTTAAAAGACCATGGAGTGAAGCTTTCTAATTCCTCTGACATCCTCAATCTCTTTCCCAGCACATTCACATAGCTGCTTGAGGTACAAAGTCATGATCTTAGTTTTTGTCTTTGTCTGCTCTAGTCATGCAGAGTGTCCACACTTACATTTCCTTTCTGATCTAGATGCTCATATTCTGGTAAAAGTAACTCATGTAGTGGGGTTTTCAGTAGCTGTGTCTGTGGAACCCCCGCCCCCCTCCCGCCCTGAGATTTTCTTAGGAAGACCACCTTGTTAATCTAAAGCAGCCAAGAGAATGTGGGTAACTGGACCAGACGTTTAGATCCACGGCGATGTGCCATCCAGAACGCTTATAATAATTCCACTATGAGGAGCTCCAGACATCTTCTACTCCATGGACCCAGGAACCAGGCAAGTCGGGGAGACGTTACTCTCCTCCACTTGACATCTAGTTTGGTACCTCATCGCCATGGGGTCGTCCCCGGGCAACACCGTCTGCTCTATGACCACTGGGAGGACCTCAGTGTCTGCAGCGTTCAACCACTCAAGGTGAAAATTCTGCTGAGGCTTTGGAGGGCTCCCACAACCTCAGTGGTTGGTTCACGCCGCTATGGACTGGGTGGGATGCTGAAATTTACCCCAAGATCACATTAGACTATGGTGTTAATGAGTTTTGAGCCAAGGCAAGGGCCTTACTTTACAGCTCTGAACATCTGAGAAGCAAGGTCATCTTTGGAACATGGGGGCAGGGCCCTGTGGATTAGGGCCCAGCCCATAACTGAAAGGTCACCGGAGTGAATCCCGTGGCAGGCAGACTTAATCATATTACTATTGAGCAATACCCTTGACCCCAGGGACACTGGATTAATGGCTGTCCCTCGTCATTGACACCAAACTTGCCTTTATATGTGTGTCTCATAGGAGAGAAAGAAGGAATATGCAAAAATCACGGATTTCCTGCATACTGTATTAGTGCAAAGAGACATATAATTATCGTTATTATCAGTGGCCACGGAGGGGGTCCTTCCATGATTTGTGCTCTGTCACTGGTTGTCTGTTTACGCCGGTGTAAATCATCTGTGTGGTGAGAGATGAGGGGGCAGACTGATGCCTGCCACTCCTCTCGGACGCCAGGCGCTGCGATGGGCTCGCTCGGTCCTCGGACAGTCGCCATTTCTCAGCGTGAACTAAGGTCACCACTGAATCTTAAGTGTCTGTCACCATCAGATAAGCAAGTTTTCAACAGGTTAAATCGACCTCCAAGTACTTCAGCCTTTGGAATTTTCATCTTCAGTAATTTGTGATTATTTTCATTGTTATCATATTTCTAATTTTTCTATTCTCCTGACTATAGTGTTTCCCACAGATCTTGGAGGATGTGGTTTTGCTCACCCTGCTCACTCTCCAGTTGTTATAATCCTCAGCCCTAAATTTATCTTCTTGTTGTGACACGTCTCTCCTCTGCCGTTTGGATGCACACACACAAGTTCTCATGTGCGTCCGCGTGTGGGAGCACCAGGCCAAAAGAGTCTCACGCCCACACGTGCTCGCATTAGTTCCCCGTCAGGGCTTTGCCGGTGCGCTTTATATAAATCCTTAAAGGCACAGTCACTCAATATCCGGACACTTGACACAAAACCACATCGTGTGCCGCAGCTATTTAAAACATATCAAGAAAACAGCTGCATTTCTGTTGAGATGTGTGGCAGGTTTTTTTCCAGCTTTTTCCCCAGATATTCTCTAGTATGAACTTCCAGCACAGAGCTGCAAAGTATATTTGTAAATTTGTGTTTATTAATCATTATGCTGGGTTCAAAAGGCCAGTTCCTGTTTTAGAGTCCTTCTGCTGGAGGCATCA
>JAABNY020000019.1:17290089-17302662 GCA_015164015.2 Brevimyrus niger
ACCCAGGCGGAGACTCGAACCCGGGTCCCAGAGGTGTGAGGCAACAGTGCTAACCACTGCACCACCATGCTGCCCCCTCAACAGTAAATATAAGTTTTATAATGACACGTATTCTGGATGCATCTGAATTCTGAGCAGACCCACTGTTAATGGCTCTTTGTTCTGTGGCCCGTAATGTCATGGAATGTCACGGCCACTGATTCCCACTGTTATATGTGGCTTTTTTTTTATCTTGAGATCTTCATTCCCAGTGGCTCCCCTAATTGGCTTAATAATGTAATTAATTACATGACTTAATTACTCTTGCTCCAGGCTTGAAGGCTGACTGTAATTATAGCGGTAGCTAGCTGTGTGCCGTCGTCACAGATTAGAATTTCTTGTCTTAAAAAATGATGACAATCTGACATTGGGGGGAAAATGAAGAAATTAGGCCTTGGGTTCAAAGCTGTCCGCAAAAAGTGCCAGTAAAATGATCGTTTCGAATTAAGACATGTGATCTCAGGGAGAATCTTTTTCTGTCCCCTTAAAGAGATGCTCCATTTAGTATTCCTTAAAATGTCACCTCACACAGAAAGCAGCGTTGCAGGCTGTGTGCTCTGGGTAAGTCATTATAGATTTCCAGTTGAGATAATGTTTCTGGGTTCAGTTTGACCATTTGATTAAATCAAGAAGTCGGATGTCGTGCTGGGTGCGTTATAGGGGCTGCATGCGTCTCTGTAATTAGCTGTGCCTATATGTACATCCCCCCAGATCCCAAAGTTTCCATGGTGTCACTGTCACTCAGGACTGATTTATTGCATCATTATACCTGTACTTATTCTGACAAAGCTCTATTTAATTCACAAGTGAATAAATAAGAAATAGATGCCCTTGGTCTCGCAACACTCCAGCTATAGCTCTGAAAGAGATTAGAACTGCAAAGTGTGCAGCTAAATAGGAGTATATTTTTTCTAGTTTTCTGCATTGCCCTGAATACATGTTGTTATTCGGCATCATTACCCTAACAAGACAGAGGGTCCGGCCATTATCTTTAGTAAGTGTTTGTTGGGGGGGGGGGGGGGCAAGGGGTATTGACAATGATTCATCATTGTGTAAGAACTGGATTCCTCACTGACACAGCCCCCTGTTCAGAAGGAGACTTTACAGGTGCTTGCAGTCAGCAGTCAGTGTCTGCTTGGTCTTGCTGTCCAGGTTGGTCTGCGCATTGGTGGCATGGAGGAGCAGCAGGCCACAGAGAAGGCCTCTCAGCTGACGGTATTTGGGCTTCGAAGCCTCAGGGGCAGAGCCTCTGTCAGAGATAGCGAGCGCAGAGTCACTGGTGCCCGTCCCCGGCAGGAGCTCGGCTCCCTCGGGCCTGTCCGGACATGTGAACCTGGCAATGCTTGGCCTCTGCAGAATAGCAGCTTCTCCAGGGTGCAACTTTGGTTTTAGCCAAAGGAAAACGTTACATTGTAGGAAAACGCGTCCTCAATATGGCTTTGCATTTGCTGTAGGTGAGTACACAGCAACTGAGGTTCTTCTGATTCTCACCGGGAGAGTACTTCGATTGTTTCTACAAGTGGAATATTATGTAGTACATACAGTGTACTATACACACACACACACACACACACACACACACACACACACAAACACACACACACAGACACAGCCATATAAAGTCATACATTTATGGTATTGGGATAATGGCTAATAAATTGCATGCTCTGAATTTGTAGACGCATATTTTAGGGCTTGGGTATAAAAATATGTCAAAGATTTGTGTCTGACATTTTCGACTAAAATCTTCAGTAAATGTCAACATCCATTATCTCTGATTCTTATAGCTGGTGTTTAGTTTTATGGCTCTGTTTGGTGCTTGTGTGTCCACACGTGCCTGTGTTTTTGTACTTATTACATTGTGGGAACCATATTTCCCCGCAATGTGATTAACAAACTGTAAATTTTTACCTTGTGGGTAAACATTTTTCCGGTTCCCAGAAATATAACCTCAGTTTTATAAAAAAACAAAATCTGTGAATGCAATCAAAAACTAAAAATGCCAAAAGTCTTGTATTTTGTGTGGTTATTTATGATTAAGATTAGGGCTGGATAGGGTTAAGGGTGTGATTGTTGTGATTTGCCCATATAAATGAATAGAGAGTCCCCACAACGATGTAGATACTCGTGTGTATGTTTGTGCTGTGTATCACTATACTCTGGATCTCTATGCTATTTGCAGGATGCATCGTGTTTAGCTTCGGGGGGGGGGGGCGGGGGGAAGTTCAGCAGCAAAAACTCGCAAGCTCTTTTTTTCGTGCAATGGTAAACACAGTAGAGGAATGTTATTTCTCTGGCTGAAGATGATTTTAACAGTCACAGCTGAAATGTCTGCCCGCGAGACAGAATGTCTCAGACGTGCAGGAATGCAGAACTGTTCCACGTCTGTCAGGCCCTTAGAGGGGCCTTGGGTAGGGGGAATCTCCACTGTATGAGCCAATCAGATACCTTCCCTGAAGTGATGCTGATGGAGGCGACCAATCGGATCCCTTTCCCAAGGGGGATAGCAATGTGACAGCTAATTGAATCACTTTCCCAAGGGTTAGTTTGCACACGGTTAGAGCAGTAACACCCTTAGGGGAGCAAAAAATAAAAATGTGTGCAGAAATAGCTGCATGTCCACTTCCCAGCTAGGTAACAGAGTGTTAACAAATACTAAATAGACAGAATGTGCAGCTGATTTTTGTGATCGCCATTATTTCCAAATGGAAATATACCTGACTAAATGCACATTAGATCATGACAAATGCGACATGGATCCACCGGAGAAACTGTTCGCAGTGTGATTAATTTGTTTGAAACGAGCCGTAACGTTCGGGTTTCTGTATGTTTCCCCCCCCCACCACCCCCCATTCGCACCACAAAGACCAGTCCAATGGGAGTAGTTTTCCTCACTGTATCTGGTGACCACAGAGACCTTTTCGAGTGACATCCCCAATGTATCATCGTCATTCGTTTTGTCACATCGACACGTTTCATTTTTTTTTTTTCACCCAGTCGTACCTCATATGCACGATCGTCTGTAGCAGCGCAGCCGAAAGCCGACCTCAGAAGTTTCGCAGCCTCTCTCTGATTCGCAGAGCACCTGACATGTAACAGAGTGTGAGAGCGGCACTCAGTAACATGCGCATACACTCTGTGCTCCTAGCAACCGCTGCCAAGACCACAGGAAGGCATTGCAACAGAGCTGAGCCAACTTTAGCTCCTTGTTTTTCACTGAGAAGGAAGTTGCATGGCAGTCCTGCTGCTGGGCATTTTTGGCCGAACTGAGCAGGCAGCCGCCACAGACCTGAACAGAGTAAGAATTGTTTATATGTCACTTTTAATTCTGCTATATTTATTTTGCAGAAATTTCTCTGCTCAGCTGCTTAGAGATCAGTGAAAATCATAAGCTCAATAGGCAAGCGGAATACTGACACAGGTACGCAGAGCAGTAGGTCCTGTGAGTAGTCAGATTTTTTTCCCCCCACTGATTATTTATTTTAAAACTAGGTTAATGCCTTTAATTACATGTTTCTTAGATGTGCCTGTTCCTTCATGTGGTTAGTATTGTGTATCCTACTGAGGGGTCATGTTCCCAGTCGTCATAAGAAGCCGTGTATGAAATTCACATATTATACGACTGTGGCAAATACTTCCTCACTGTTTCGTTTCAGCGACAAACAGGTCAGAATGTAGCCAAACATCAGGGAATTTCTACGATTTATGTGCCTCGGGGCTGTGACTTGACGGTCTCACCGCACTGGTCCCACCGCAACGGTGAGGGTAGCCCAGTTGCACGTGGCGCAGAGTAAACAGAGAAGAAAAGGCATGGGAAATGAGAGCCGTGTAGCATTGGACCTGTTTAAAGACACAAAGGATGCAAAAACTTGTGGTTCGCTTTGGTTGTGGGGTGATGTTTATCCTCCCTGAGAATCCAGTTAAGCAGACAGGGGGCAGCACTGCCAAAATCAGTCTGTTTGTGGGGCAGAACGCCGCTGCGGGCAGAACCAGACACGTGGTTTATAAGAGGAGCCTTAGCAGGAATTAGCGAGAAGGAGAGCCTGTGTAACGTTACAGCCGGAGGAAGAGAGCTTTGTGTTGTCACTCCAGCGTCCCTTCGTGACGAATGGGGCTGGGGATAAACGCAACATTATAACCAGACGTAGGTTAAGATGCACATCTTTCCATGAGAGGGCAGGAACAGTGCGGGGAACAGGAGACGGTGCTGAGGAAGGATACGCTTGGGGGGGGGGGGGGTTTCCCTGTCCAAGTGGGAGTGTCTGCAGGACACAGCAGATGGGGACAGGCAGTCAGGCTGCTCCGTGTCCCCTGCAGCCGCCATGGCCCACGTGTTCAGCACGAACAGAAGCCAGTTTTCTAAATGGACTTGGACTGCCTTTGAAAAGCTTATTGTTTAGCATTCTACTGCATTTTACTGCAATTACCCCTAAACAATGTATATAATCCATCTAATGTATCTAATGGGGGTTGGATGTTGCTTGGCGGGTTGAGATGCTGTACCTGCGATCAGAAGGTCATGGTTTCACATTCCAGGGTTGGCAGAGTGATTGTACCCCTGAGCAAGGCCCTGAACTCCCAGTTGTTCCTGGGACTGTCTGGCCTTTTCCCCCAAATGTATGTCACTTTGGATAAAAGCATCTACTGAACAAAACAATCATGAAGGGCTGTGAAGGAAAAAGCTCCGCAGGCCTGTGGTAGTCCGTCCACCACAAGGAGCATGTGTGTACGTATTCCACCAGAGAACTTGGTATCTCCTATATCCTATCAGCTTCTACCCAACATACGGACTGTATTGAACATGTTGATCCCTAAAACGCATCGGATCGACTGGAAAGATACGCAGAGTTAATCCTCACAGCAGCGTTTACTGATGCAGGTCGTTGTTGCTTGTGTGCAAATTATGAGACCCATCATTGTCTGGCCTTCTGAGAATGACAGTAGCTGGGGAATGTCTGGGCCTGGTTGTTCAATAGTCCCCCAGTCCAGTGCTACGATGACGTTTGATCTTCAGAATGCAACAGCTCGCCGAGATGGTTTCTTAGCAGCAAATGTAAGCAGCACAGCTCCAATATTGCTGATGTAACCCATCCATCGATCTTCCTTGATAGCTAATGCAGGGTTATTGTGATCCCGTTCCAGGAAGCACAAGGCAGAGGAAATGCTGAGAAGCCTGCAGGTCACAGGCCACAAAGACACTCGCACTAAGGGCAAATGTTAACGGCCCTCTTTAAAGACCAGACTTTGGGAGGAAGCTGAAACGCCCGGTGGAAACCCATTTGAACATTTGTAGAACGCATAACATAGAACCCAGGATCAGACCAGCAAACCTGGAGATCAGACCTGCTGTGATGTTCTTTAGTATCATTATTATATAAATTCACTAACTCTCTTTCCTGTGAGAATCTGCATGTGACATTCTGTTCTTTGGGGACAGGGTCACTGCCATCAGTGTTTATAAGTTTACTCATCTGGCTGCATGACGCAGCCCCTTTAGGGATCGGCCCCCGTCCTTGGCCTGGAAGCTGCTTCCGCCAGCGTCAAGGCGTAGCCCTGCTATCTCTCCGGAGCCTCTGCCTGCCACGGCGTCGGCAAGGAAAGTTTATTTATAGAGCACATTTTCATGCATGAAGCAATTTGAAAGTGCTTTGCATAAAAGGCATAGAAAATAAAAAGTAAGGATAGAGGAAACAAAGAAGATAAAGTGAAACTAAATTAAAAATGGAAATAGAGTAGCAAAAGAGTATAAAATTAATGAATTTTATATGTCAAAATAACTAAGGTTGGGTTACACGTATGGTCTGTTGGGGATTCAGTTCCAACTGTGGGCTGTATAGTAGCCAAAAGCCATTCCATCATTTTAGGTTTGAACTTTGTAGCAGTTGAATTATTGGGACTGTCAGAGAACGTTGCAGGTTCACATCCAGGAGATTAATATCCAGAAGTGTCACTTTGGATAAAAGACGCATAAGTAAAATCATCCTGAGTAAGAGCAGCAGAATAAACATCTTTGTTGTGCCTCCCCAATACCCATAGACATGACACTGGGGGGAGGTGGGTTCTTGGGCAGCTGACAAATGGCATTTTCCTACACCTAGATCTTCTTCTAGACCATGGTGGTCAAAGGAACCTAGATTCTTGGTGGATGTCATTTGGAGTCGCTGCCTCGGACTGGACACTGAAACACTCAGGTTCATGTTTTTGCTTTTATTTTCTAGGCTAGAAATTAAATAGAAATCGAAAAAATAAACACAATAACCCATCTAGGTGCTTTGATAGCCTCCAATCCAAACAGAATTCCACTTGACGTTTACGGTTCCAAGCGCCACACTTCATTTCTGACATTTCCTGGGAATGCTATCCTTTGGGAATTAATTAAAACAAAAATGGGACGACAACATAGGGTGTGAATAATTATAATGTGACCTCATAACTCTTCCCATTTCAACCTAAACAGCTCTGACTTATTATCTGTCTCAATGATTTATGTTGTTTAACAGACTCTCGTGTCCAGGGGTAAATTATTGTTAGACATGTGGGTGTTCCAGTTGAGACTTCTCCTACTGGAAGCACTGTACGAGCGTGTATCGGTTTCAGCTCTGGCACCTCCCACTGTCACCATGACGACAGCTCTCATATCGACGGATTGCTATTGGTTCAGCATTTTGTCACACCCCCATGCTGGCACACTCATTTTTGGGGTTAGTCCATTGTCACCAGCTTACTTGCTATTCACCCCTGCCAAGCTGTAATCAGAGCTCCTCCACTGCATGTTGCTCATTAGCACCCCCTGCAGGCCATGGCTGGAGAAGAAATACCCTGGTTGTCTCACACGCTACTGCCATATTCTCCACTCGCTTTCTTCTGTAGTGGCTGGTGGGCACCGGTTCAGACAGTACATACTCAGTGTGAATCTGAATCATTCTGGCACATTGGTGCCAGGACGTGTCACTGTGTTAGAGGATGTATTAGAGGAACAAGCAAAGAGGCGAAACTGTCACACACCCAAATCAGCCGCTGATCCCATCCTCCGAAGCAGAAAGATTTTTTTTCAACACAGAATGTTCAATGGTGCCATCTTATTGTATATGTGGCTGCCATATGCCATGATCTGTCTGGAGTGTTGAAATGTTTAGTAAGTTTAATTTACGGTTTTGTTTAGTCCAGGGATGGGAGAATCTTGGCAGAGTAGGTGCTGTGGGAAGGGGGCATATATAGACAGGGTGGGGCACTTACTGTCTAATAAAGAGGCTTGAAGACTAACCCTTTGCTTGGTTCCCCCTTCACTGCCTGCTTATAAAGTTTGTGACTGATCAGACTGTGATTGGTTAGGAGCGGGTTTCAGTCTCGGTGACCACCCTCCAGCTCAAACACCATGTGGGAGGGGTTAGGGTCTGCAGGGTGCTCTGTGTCCCACCCGCCAAGATAAGAGCCTCCGTTAATGTACCCAAATGGAGGCCAGGCTCGCTCGGTGGTAATTAGATGTCACTGGGTCCACCTCCTGGTGACTGAGCAGCTGCGAGGCGTAAACCGGGTATGTCACCAGTATGACTTTGTGCTGCGCTGATCCGGAAGGCCGCCGGATACGCAGCTTCTCCATCTGGGAGCCTTGCCCTGCTGCATTGCCTTATGTGAGAGTTTCAGATCACAGCTCTGGTCTTAAGTACCACAGGAATTATTCTCCTGCTTGACCCTTCAGATGGGGGAGGGTCAAACAGAACATCCAAATATCTGACCACCAGGTGGCACACAGGCTGGTGGTCCTTGGGTCAGGGGCAGAGATTTCACGCCCAATTTCAAGCTCCCTCTGTCAGCCAGGTGCCCCTGTTTCTCAGGTCCTGGGGAGCAAACAGCCAGCATGTATGGTCATTAGCAGGCTTCCTTGTAGTAACGCTTGGTTGTGGTCATCAAGGTCAGGGCTGGATCATTCCAAAAGGATTGTAGTAACACCACCCTCATCGCAGTTCCTGTTTTTACGTTCTTCTTCTCCCTGTTTTTATGCCTGTAGATAGCTATCATTGGAACGGTTATACTTTTATTTTGAGGGTCATGTGGCCATGAAATAACAAAATATTTTTGGAAAAAGGTAGCCTATCTCACATCGGTGTGTGCCTGCATGTGTGTTTCTGTATTTGTGTCTCGGTGTGAGTGTTAGTTTTTGCGGTGTAATTAAATACAGTGTTATGCTAATTGTGAAATACACGAGTAAATAGAGCTGAGTCACTTGGCTTCTTCTGGATTCTTCTCCCTGCCGCCCTTCGAAGACCCTTCCTTGTGTCATTCCCTGTTAGTCACTGTTGTGTTACATTTAGCTTCCAAATTTTAATACCCAGATTTGGCGACAGTAGCTTCGGAGGCCGTCTCTGGTTTCACAGCTCCATCAACTCCGGTTCACAGCGAAGTGTCCCACTCGTGTCCTCGCGGTTGTCACCCCTCCCGTACTGCGCGGTAATTTCATCAATGTCACTGCATGCTCCACACCACATTTCACTGTGTTGGTTGCTCCGCTGAGGCCCTAAGCAAGGTCTGATGGGATATTCTGCACGGGCTGCAGCACTGGGATTGCCCCTATTCAAGCGGAAGATGGATGGTTGCTTAAAAAACACTTGAACCCAGTGCGATTTACAGGCTGCTAAAAGCCCTGTGGCAGGGAGGGAGCGAATTTCTGCCAGCGTTTCAAAGAGGCGTGGCGATAACAGCGGGCCGCAGATAGGCCCTAAACACTGCAGGATATATCAGGGATACTGACACATGCGGAATCTGTTTACAATAAGGATGGATTCCATCCATCTTCACTTTGTAAACGTGAGTCAAAGATACAAAACAGAGTGGGTCCCTGGCAGTTTTAGTTATCAACAGCTTAATCAATCAATTATTCAATTAAACCTTTATTAGAGACTCAGTGTTTATCGTGATCTAGAAAACAATTGGAAAGTACCAGAAATAACCAGTTCTTAAATTTAAAATTGCGCGCCAAGTGAATACAGACTTACATGGAGAAATCTGCCAGCTCGCCATTACAGGTTACGTTTTTCATTGTAAAACATGTGACAACTTGTTCATTTTTGCGTCATATTTTTTAACAGGAGCAGTTTAAAGTGCAGTAGCTCAGTCTTTTGCAGCAATTGAACTTTCTGATTATTGCTCAGTATACCTGACAGGTGTAGTCAGCTGTTCCTTCCTGGCTTAATTCGCTGGGCACAGCCCAGTCCGGTCCTGCCCAGCCCAGTCCGGTCCTGCCCAGCACGGCCGCTGTCCTGCTGTAGCTTTTCTACTCCAGTCTCGATCTGCTTTTGACTTGACCTGGGGTGAGTCTGCGATTAACAGACCGAATATTCAAGTCACGTTCTTAAAAGCTGTGATTTTCTCGAGGGCATGTATTCAAATGAAAAAAAAAAGAACATTGAATAAAACTATCTGCTATCAGCATTAAAATAATAAACATATTTTTTTAATAAGCTGGCATTTTGAGTCTGCTTCATTGAAGCTTCCATTTATAGTTTGAGCTTCTTTGTTTATATCAGCTCCGCTACACTCTCAATTTAAACAATAATTCCCGCAGCACTCTACTTCTGCTCATAAATTTATCAGTGAAAAATGAAGATCTTCTATTCCCTCATTAAGCTGCAGTCTCAACAGCTTAGAAGTGCTTGTGGCTGAGTCATATATGTTACATTGTGGGTGCCAAATGTCCGCAGAATGCACCTTTTCAGTCCCCTCAAGGGGAAACTGAATTTTATAAAAATCTCCGAGTGCAATATTTAAAAAAATAAGAACGGCAAAAGACTTGTATGTTTGTTTGGTTATTTATGGTTATGGTTAAGGCTGGGTGGGGGTTAAGCTTGTCATTCTTGGGATTAGGGTTATGGCGATAGAAATGAAGGGAGAGTCCCCATAAAAAATATGAATGTGTGTGTGTGTGTCTTTGTCCGTATGTGACTGTATGTGTGTGTGTGTGTGTGTCTGTGTGTGTATGTGAGTGTTACAGCAGTATCACCCCCTCGACAGCACTGGTTTAGGTGGACCGGCCGCTCTTGCTGTGGAGTGTTAACCCAGTGGTGTCACAGTCTCTTGTCTTACATCCCCTCTGCCTGGTAAAACAAATACTCATATCCTATAGTCAGATCCTAAACTCTAACCCGGAAGGCATCGTCCCAAACCATACCACAAAACCATGAAGCATAACCATTCCCCGTGTGCGTTTAGCTAAACCATACCCTGTAAACCAAGTGCCAGCACCATAAAGGGAGATTCCAGATGGAGAAGGGGGCCTGTGTGACACATCTAGCCCTTACAGCTACACCCTGACTGGGTGCTTTCAGCTGCTGCTGGTGATGGACATTTTCTGTAAGTGATCCAGCCTCTCAGCACTGTGCCTCTTTCATTTGAGCCATAACAGGGGAATGGGATCCTGTTTAAAATCATGACAGACCTGAAAGGATTTAGCCTTTCTGATTCAGTTATAATGCTGGTGAAGAGGATCACAGAAAATTAGTATTTTGTGCCTTTCTGTCCGTCCCTGTGTGCAAAATTTGACATGAGGGGGTTCCATGTGTTGTTGTGCTTGAGATAGTAACTAAGGGTTCCTTATATTTGCCTAAAAATAGACTGCACTTTTTCCTGTAAAGCATTCTCACTTCGTGACTGCTTGGGTACCCCTCTTATGGGAACCCAGCTGCCTGAGCTCTCAAAGGACCTGCTAGGTGTAATGTCCTGGTGGATCTAGGTAGCGGTCAGCGGAGAAGCTGAGGTTAGCAGTCAGGAGACAGGGTGGAGTTAGCGGTCAGGAGAGAAGTTGGACTTTGCAGTCAGGAGACAGGGTGGAGTTTGCGGTCAGGAGAGAGTGTGGAGTTAGTGGTCAAAAGAGTGGTTGGAGTTAGTGGTTGGTCAGGAGAGAGGTTGGAGTTAGCAGTCAGGTGAGTGGGTGGAGTTAGCAGTCAGGTGAGTGGGTGGAGTTAGCAGTCAGGGGAGAGGTTGGAGTTATTGGTTAGGGGAGAGGGTAGAGTTAGTGGTCAAGAGAGTGGATGGAGTTAGCAATTGGTCAAGAGAGAGGGTGGAGCTAGCAGTCAGGAGGGTGGAGTTAGCGGTCAAGAAAGTGGGTGGAGTTAGTGGTTGGTCAGGAGAGAGGTTGAAGTTACCAGTCAGGGGAGAGGTTGGAGTTATCGGTAAGGGGAGAGGGTGGAGTTACCAGTCATTGGAGAGAGTGGGATTAGTGGTCGGAGAAAGGGTGGAGTAGCAGTTAGAGATTAGTGGTGCTCTTGGGAGCAGATGGGGTGGGAGGTCAGGAGACAGTATGGGTTAGAGTTCAAACCCAACTGAGGATATGACTAGGAAGATCAGAATGTCAAGAAATAGGTCAATGGGAATGTTGAAGAGCAGCCTTGAAGCAGCTTGGCGGTCTATCAGGAGCACAGCGGGGTTGTGGTACCAGCAAATTCCTCAACTGTCCTATGAGCAAAGGGGCTCCAGTGGAGAAGCAGATGAAAGCCCGCAGTATTAGCTGTAAGAGCTGTCTGGAGGTAATTGTGCTTGACGGGTTTGTTCTCCAGGGGACGCTTTGCCGTGCTCCATTCCCATGACTGACTTCCCACAGTCTTCAGGCATTAATAGTGCTCGAGAGTTTCGGGAGGAAAAAGCATTTCTACAACCAATCAGAACACCCTGGTTTAGGACTGAAAAGGTTTAGTCTTTTGACCCAAGGCCCATTTATGTTCTGCCTGAAGAGCCATTTAGCTGTCACATGGTTACCAGCTGGCTCAAATGCAAATATTGCACAAATTATACTGTTAAAATGGCAGCCAGAGGCTAAAACTGTTGCATGATGTGCAGAACTGTGATGTACCATTGCTGTTATGTTCAGATCCTTAAATATGAACTTGACAACAATGACATTAGGTGCAATTGCCCAAAAAAAATATCAAAACGTGCCGTGACTAAAGCTGGCCTCAGGTAAGTCCAGGTTACAGTCAGGTTAAAGTCCTAAAGAAATTAGAAAATCAAAAAGAAAAAATAGAAATATGAAGACATCAAGTGACTGTGTAGACGAAATACATACAAAAAAAGATGATTTTCAAGCAGAAATTTACAGAAATTGGTAACCAGAAATGCAAAATGCATATGTGCAGATCATAACAATGCAAAATGTGCAAACAAATTACCTGTACAATGAGAAATAAGAAATAGACAGACAGGCAGATGGGTAAAATGAGTCCAGTGATTGGCAGGCTGGCTGAACCTAACATAATATCTGCAGGCCAATGATTGGCTGGCTGGCTCAGCCTTATGTAAGATCTGCAGGTTGGTGATTGGCTGGCTAGCTGGCTGGCTCAGCCTATCACAGAGCTGTATGTCCTGATAGCAGCAGGCATGAAGGCCCTGCCAAAGCCTTCTTTGGGGCACGTCAGAGCGCGTAATGTGTCACTGCAGGCACTCCTCTGCAAGTGACGGCTGAGTAGGACTGGGCGATATGGCTGAAAACTGTATCACGATATGAGTGTTTCATATCGGTCGATATCGATAATTATTGATATTTTT
>JAABNY020000019.1:17302762-17319117 GCA_015164015.2 Brevimyrus niger
AGTTGTTTTGCTGTGCTACGACCATTTATGACAGCTGCGTTTCCGGCACGGATCCAAACTAGCAATCAAACTAGTTTAGCAATCTCTGTTTTCTTCCGACGAAGGGAAAAAAATAGCGAAATTTTATCGAACAAATTTTTATCGGCATCGATCATATGTATACCGCGATACATATCGTTATCGTTTTATCGCCCAGCCATAGGGCTGAGAGGCATCACTCACGATGGATAAGAGCTTGTTCTTCATTTTCCTTAACACAGTGTTCAGTCTCTTTGCACAGTCCCCAGCTTTTGTACTGCTGTCCCAACATACAGTAGCATAGTGGTTGGCTGCTGTTACCCAGGCTCATAGAAAGTCTGTAGCAGCCTCCCATCTACACCAAAAGACCTACACCTAAGCACAGACCTAAACGCAGACATAAACACAGCCAGCTCCATCCCATCATGTGCAGGGTATCCATAATATATATATCTCCAAATTTCTGAAGTATTATCTATTTGAACTAAAATATATAAATGACGTACTTGTTGGTCATTTATACAGTTGTACAGATCTGTGTGTGTGTGTGTTAATAACAGTGTTGGGATGGTTACTGTGCTGTTTATCCCGTAGGCTGCGGGGGTGCGGGATACAAACACAGCTTTGGCGACAGCATCGTGCATGACAAGATGTAGGCTTAGTGGTTCACTCAAGGGCACAGCGATTGTCGTTCTCGGATTGTCATTCTGGAATTTAACCACGTTGTTGGACATAAATCCAGCCCCTTGTCCTGGTACATCCCCTCCTGTCAGCACAGCTGAATTAAGAATTTAAAGATATTCGGAAGCAAAGTCCTGCTAAGGAAACAAGGAACACTTACTTAAAAGATGGGGGGAGGAAGGTGTGATTACTGAGAAAACACAAGGTTGCCTGATGATATAGACCTCATCTGAACCCGGTGAGCCCAGAACATTTTCTGGAAGCAAACCCAGGCTGAATTAATGTGGATCATCAGTGGCACAATTGTGATTGGCCAACTGAGGAGACCCTAGTTGGGGTGGGGGCTTTAAACACAATGAGCATGCACAGCTAAGTAGAGCTACGTTTTATCCGAATAAATTACATTCTGCCATGCTGAGCCGACTGCCTGAAATTTACAAAATAATTTTGTGGGCCATTCAACTTGGGCTGCATCCATGCCTTGCACACACAGGTAGCATGTAAAGCGGCTGTCACGGGAGCTGGGGATGTGTCAGGGTTGTGAAATAAGGTGAGCACAGAGCAGATAGAGGTGGGAGCTATGAGCAAAGAAAAAAACAGAGAAACAGAGAAAATGAAACTTAATGAGCGTGGAGACAGAAACCGGAAGACAGCTCAGAGGGTCAAAAAATAATCTGTTCTCAAAATAAACTTTCCTAGCCAGGAACAAGATAAATACTTCCTTAGTTCAATAATCCTCACTCAGAACGCTGTGACATCACTTCCTAGGGATTCCAGGAGGATTTCCCAGGACCTCGGTCTCATTGGCGCCACCTGTTGTTCATGCCTGGCATGACGGTGGGCCCTTCCCCCACCCATGGTCAACTCCTGGTGGCCCGGGGTGGTCTGACTGCTCCCAATGGAATTGGTCCAGGATGTGATAGGATGGCATCCGGGAACACTTTTCCAGACCGTAGCCCACCCGACTTAAGAGATGCGGCATTCCCTGCCCCACCCTGCGGGAATCCAGCAGTCTCCAGAGAGAGCAGTCTCACCTGCAACAGAACAAGAAGGAGGGGTCAGAGACACAGGGGGTGACAGAGGAGAATTAAAAAAACACAGGCTCACCCAGTGGGATTTTTGTAGTACCGGCTGATAAATCACTGGGCTTCCCCACTGCAGTCCTAAAGGGACCTGCGTTGTGTGCAGTGATTTTGCATGCGCTGGGGTAGATTCCAAGTGCACAACCATACCTGCTGACCTAGTTGTACGCACCCCATGGTTTGCCTGGTATTGCTGACATCCTGAGGAGTGTCTGAGAGCAGCACAGGCCTTTTGTTACGTTTTCTCTCTCCCATCTGGCCTCCACAAACTTCACGGAGGAGACGGCTACCTTGGGCTGCTGGCTAGGGAAGAATGAATGTTCCGAGATGAACTCCACATCACATGGGTGAATGCCGGTAATTAGCTGACCTTCAGCGATCTCAGACTGAAGCAGCACCTTACCCCGAGCCCCTGGATGTTCAAGGCAATGTATTGCTAGTATTCCTCTAATTCTTAATTGATGCATTCTCTTTGTCTATTTGACTGTAGATAAAAACCCAAGGACAGACTAAAGCTGGGTACTCACCAAGCCGCCGGCAATAGAATAGCGCCAACCAAGGCTGACAAACTATTGGCTCCCGTCGGCTCCTGTCCCCGTCATCCAAAATGAAAATTTGCTCTGGAACACACCGGCAGAGCTAGAGGTGATGGGTGATATAAGGCCAATCAGAGAACTCAGTTTGACCTACTAGTTTCAACACTGATTCAACATGCTCAGTCAGCCAAAACGACGCCGATGGGGCCCGACTGGTTCCGATCGTGCTGCGCACACCGACATGACAGGCAGTCACCCACTCACACTGACAGCCTGACAGATTTTGGCAGCCAAAAATCGGCTTGATGTGTTCCAGGCATAAGCGGGATGTGGAAGGAGAGGGCAGGACCTGCTGGGACCCCATAATATCACACGGCTTCTCTGAATGACCCGTCCACCATCCCTTTAGGCATTCTTGTTCTCCCTTTGCTTTCACCCAGACATTTAAAACTTACCTTTAATTGAATGTCCAGTTTTTTTAGCTGAATATGGGTGACTTTTAAAAGGCGGTCTAGTTTTCCCGCACAGTTCCATGCCAGCAGACACAGCGCTGACCAGCTGGTTAAGCAGTGACTGGAGGCCACATCGTGACCCCGGAAAGTCATGCTGAACATAAATCTCCACCAAAACATGGTCGCCAGGAAGATGCATCTTTTCATTCCAGAGCTTTAAAAAGGACACAGATGGTCCAGTTGAAGAATGGGCACAATTTTCCCTCGTCTCCAACACCATTGTGTCCCATGAGATCTGCGGTGCTGGAGTGAGAGGCGAGACAGTTAGGAGTGATGTGTCACTCTGAAATGGCAGACATGTGACTCAAGCACACATTGACTGTTCGCTGAAGGCATTGCGGTATTGATGTTGGGGTGTCCAGGGAAGGTGTGTGATGATGTTGATGTTCATGACCACAGCTGCATGTTGTGCAAACATGGAGAGGATTACGATGCATGAGGAGGACAGTCTGCCGGGAGTGTCTCCGAGTGTCTGTTGTGTGTTCGACACATAGATGGAGGTTCCTTCTGAGAGGTCTCCATTTTACTCCCTTGAACTTGGAGCCTCTCAGTCTGATGAGCAGTTTAAGAAGCTGCAGGTGATGACTGTCTGGATGGACAGCGGTGTCCAGTAGAGAGGACGACAGGATGACTCATTCCTCGCCTCTCCCTTTAAACGAACAATGAACACATTAAAGTTCCCATCCTCTGTTGAGTGACCCTTAAGCTCGGGGTTCCTGCACCATTGTATCTGCTCGTCACAGAGCGGAGTGTTGACAGGGCAAACCGCATCCCAAATCATCCTGAAACTGTGCCCCCTCTGGCCTATAATCCCTCCCCACTCCTTCCTGACCTTGCCATTGTCTCCCCAATGACCCCCTCCTCCTATGTCCGGCCACAATTACTCCCGTGCGGAAATGTGCCCGCAGGTCGGGGGGAAACCAAAAGCCGGAAACATCCTCCCGGTTTCCCATGGCAGGTCGAGCCCATAGGCAGCTGTGAAAATTCCCCCAGCCTCCACACTGTGGATCGCTGTGCATCATGACGTATCGCTGTTCGGATCCATAGCTAAGTCAATGGGCTTCCCCTGTGGAAAACAAATGAATAAGCACATTAACTCAAATCCAGTGGATATATTGCAGGATGAAAAAGGAGACCCCTTAATGACATTAGAGGCAGGATCGGGGGATTGTGGCCCCTCCCTTCCTCTTTCCCTGCACTAACGGCCCCTTATTTTCATGGTTTCCTCAATACTAACGTATCAACAAGCCGATTAACACGCTGTCACTAACAAGCTCACCCCAGCCACCAGGCGGCATCGTGCTGAGGGTCGATGGTTCTGTTCCCGCCAAGGGCTCTACGCCTGAGCCCTATAGCAGGGCACTTGACCTAAATTATCCCAGTAAAATCACCAGCTGAAAACAATTAACAAAAATGCATGTTGCTTCTGATAAGAGTAAGAAACCCTCCACCACTCTCAGGGGCCTTCTGGCAGCTAATTGCTCAGTAATTCTGTTGGTTTTTTTTTCGACTTGCCTAGCCTACAGGTCGTCCATTTTAGACACTCGAAACCTTAGTATTTTACTGAAGCCAACTCAGGTTAAGTGTGAGCACCGAGACATGCCTGTGGAGAACCCGGCACCGTGTCACGCATGCCACATGAAGCAGGGCATGGCCTGACTGGGAATCGTGGGCCGAGGCAAGCAAAGAGGCCTTAGTCACTCAGCCTCCTACACAGAAAATGGGCTTTTAAGGCTTTTATGCCACATGAGATGACAGCCATTTACACATTAGCCTTTTTTGCTTCTTATTTTTCAAACAAATGGGTTCCCGCCACTTTAAAAAGTGATATCAGCAGCAACTCAAATTTTGTGTCTGTCGTTTTGTGTTCTTCAGCAGTAAAGCACAACAGCCCAGTCAACATAAGGCAAATAAGTGATAAAAAATAAACAAACTAGTGAGTGAAAAGAAACCAGTGTGCATTCTGAACATAATTAGTGCAGTTATTATTGGGAACCCAGTGACTTTTCAAGAGCAGAATATGGACAGCTTTGTGTGAAAATGTCTATTTTGAGTGAATCTGGTTGAGTGAATCTGGCAGCCCACAGCACCCTGTGGTCACTGGGACACAGCAGAGGATTAATAGAGACACAAATCTGCTCCCCCCCATTCCCAACAGAGGGCCTGAGGAAGACACTGGAATGAGGCTCTCCAGAGCCACCCTGTGGTAGAGTACTGCTCTGCAGATTGGTACTATTGACTGAAAATGTTAAGATTCTGAAAGTCTGGAATTTTATTTCTGACAGTCTAGTAGTGCAGTTAATGCCACAGTACAGTTTATTTGAATGGTATTGTACTGATTAAGTATATATCACTTGTCTTGTTTCAGAGCTTTTTAAAAGGTAAACATCATTTATATTCATTAGGTGACATGAAAAGAATAATGATTGTGAATTAATGTATTCCAAAAGTTTTAGATTGTTGATACATTGTGTAGAACTGCATAAAGATACCTGAATTATTGATCATTGCCAGTGTCAGAGTGTTTTAATTGGATCTTTATGGCTTTTGGAGGAGTCAGGGCCAAAGAAATTGATTCTGTACGTGATAAATGGGTCAGAAATATTACTGGCTATATATATTTAACTTGATGTTGTGTCCAGGTAGGTGGTTAAAAAACCTTGCAGTGGGCAAATGTAACAGTTAATTAGCTTTATAGTAATGATTTGGCTTAAACTGGTCCTGTTCTTTACACTTTCTTAATTTTTTTTTTCAGATTCTGAGGACCTGCAGGCTCTGATTGTTTTGTGGTGAAGAAGACCAGGTTTTCCAGAAGGAAGTTTTAAAGTATCCAGCCCACGACACTGTGCAGCTCTCCAGAAGTTCCTGTTCACCAGCCGGAAAGCCCATGGGGGGGGTCCAAGGACTCTGACCCTCCGCGCGGCCCACAGGGACCGCAGCCATGTCTGCCTGCAACACTTTCACTGAGCACGTGTGGAAACCGGGCGAGTGCAAGAACTGCTTCAAACCCAAGAGCTTACACCGCCTGGCCGAGGCAGGCCTGAAAAACGGGCCTCAGGAGCGGCCCGTGCAGCTGCAGAGTCACACGCCTGCAGTGGGGAGGCCTAACGCCAACGTTGCCAGCCCCTACGTGCGCAGTGGCGGCTCGGGTCGTCCTGGACACTTTCGGCCTCCGGTGGCCAAGAAGCCCACCATTGCCGTTAAGCCCACTATGATGCTGTCCTGCTCCTCGCCCGGATTGGACTCCGAAGGAAACCGGGTGACACCGGATGCCGTGGAAGCTGGAAAAATGCCAGACTTTGCAGCTTGGAATCGCAACGGGACAAATTGGAAGAGGCCGAGCGGAGTGAACAATAATGAAGGGGAGGAAGGAGGGGAGGAGTTTGAAGGTTACGGGCCTCGTAGCTGTCGGGTACCCGGCAGTGGAAACAATGGCTTGACTGAGGTGCTAAAGGAGATTGCCGGTCTGGGAACTGATCTGGGCTCTAGCTCTGGGTCCAGCTCCAGGGATCTCTTTTTGGGACGCATCAGCAGCTCATACAAACGCTCGCTGGAGCGAGGCCTGCCAGCCTCTAGCTGCCTAGCTATGGGAAGCAGCCGCGGGGGGGCAAGCCACAAGCACGTCTCCCTGAGCGACAGCACCGAGGTGATCAGCACCGAGGGGGGTCGCTTCTGCTACCCAGAATTTTCCAGCGAAGGGGAGGAAGAAGAGGAAGAAAGCGAGGGTGACGATGGGGGTGAGCACGAAAGCTGGGATGAGAGTGATGAGGAGCTGCTAGCTATGGAGATCCGCATGAGAGGACAGCCTCGCTTTGCTAATTTCCGTGCCGCTACCCTGTCCCCAGTGCCCTTTGCTGCAGGCAAGAAGTGGAACACTGTACCTCTCCGGAATCGCTCACTCCAACGGATCTGTGCTGTTGACTATGATGACAGTTACGACGAGATACTCAATGGCTATCCCTCAGTGGACTCCAATGGTGGGTTCGTCCCCTTTGGCCGGCATGACCTGCAAGGTAGTGGCTTCTTCTCCAATTCTGAATCAACCACTTCCCCCGAATCATCGTCTTCTGCACCAGAGGACTCACGGACAACCACTTCCAGTAGTACCAGCAGCGCTCCTAGTCACTTGCCTAATGGTCTGCACTCCCCATCAGAAAGTCGAGAGCCAGTTCCAGACAGTGCAGCAGAGAAGGAGTTAGCTCAGCGAGGGTTGAGGTCGCCAAAGGTCTCAGAGACCCACAAAGCTGTCCTAGCCATCAGGCTTGAGGAACGAGATGGGAACCAGAAAGAAGGTGGACCCCTGCCTCAGGCACTACCTGGCCAACCAGTCACCATTAGCTTCAGCCCCACAGAAGAGCAAGCTAAACCATACCGCGTAGTCAGCCTAGAAAAGGCTCCTATATGTAAGCCCTACACTGTGGTGGATGTGTCTGCATCCATGGGTCACACTGAGGAACACCCAACAGACAGCACCTCCAAAGCAAAGGGTTCATTAGTCTCCTCCACTTCTTCTCCCAGTTCCCCCTTGGGGCTGCCGTTATCTCCAACATCCCCAGTCTCCCCAACATCATTAACACCTTCTGCACTGCTAAACGCATCACGCAAGAAACCTGGCAACATCCGTTACCAGGAGGTCTGGACTTCCAGCACTAGTCCTCGTCAGAAAATACCCAAGGTTGAACTGGTGGGTGGGGCTACCTCTGGTCCAGTCGTACCTCCAAGGCACTGCAGCCACAAGTCAGCACCAACCTCCCCCACAGCTGGTCTCTCCTCATCCTCCCGCACTGTCCCTGTAAAGTCACCGAACTTGTCTGAAATCAAGTTCAACAGTTACAACAATGCTGGTATGCCGCCATTCCCTATCATCATCCGTGATGAACCGACCTACGCCCGCGGCTCTAAAAATGCTGTCAAAGTGCCCATTGTCATCAATCCTAGTGCTTATGACAATCTTGCGGTTTATAAGAGCTTCCTGGGGGTGAGTGGAGAGGTACTCCCGACTAAGACAGCAGGAAGTGGAAGAGTGGCTAGCCACACGTACGAGGAGATAGGCTCTGCTGAGAGCACGCCGTCCTCTCCGATAGAAACATGTGCTAACGGGAACCTCATACCAGAGAAAGCCGCTGCTGATGAGAAGAAAGTCGGCTCCGTAGCACAGAAAGTCCAAGAGCTCAACTCGGGATCCATTGCGGTTTCTAGTATGACTCCCAGCTCAGCTGTAATGAGCAGTCCCTTGCTTACATCTCCTCAAACGGGAAGCCTAGCCAAAGGGACTTCCTCAGCTGTCTCACAGGGGTGCTTTGGCAAAATCAGCAAGGAGACGATCCCTGATAAAATGGGCACCATTGAGTACCAGCCATCAGCAGGCACTGGCTCTAGCCACAGGGAGAAGGCCAGCACTGTGCTGTCTCAGATTGTAGCGTCCATACAGCCGCCGCAATCGCCACCAGAATCGCCGATGGCACAGAGCAAAACTTGCAGCGCCGAGGAGCTTTATGCAATACCGCCTGATGCCACTAAGGATACCCTCAGCAGACCCAAGTCCCTTTTCTCCACCACAGATGGATGCCTTTCCAAGCCTAGGAAAGATGGCACTTCCAAACAGCTACCAAAATCCCAGAGTTCCTCTGCAGCCATTCCTCCAACCAGCCCCAGGTCTGAACCCAATGCTCCTTTCCCCCCTCCCAGGTCCACTTCCTCACCATACCATGCTGCCAACCTACTTCAGAGGCACTTTGGTAACTGGGCCAAACCAGCAGCAGGGACCTCCCGCCCTAGTGAGGGTGAGACCAGCCCCGGTGGAGGTGAGGGGAAACGAGCAGGGGCCGAGAGCACTAAGCCCAAGCGCTGGATCTCTTTCAAGAGCTTCTTCCGCCGGCGGAAGGATGAGGACGAGCAGCGGGAGCGCACCGAACGGGAAAAGGAGAAGGGAAAACTCCTGGGCTTAGATGGGACTGTGATCCACATGTTACCCCCACCGCCCATCCAGCGCCACCACTGGTTCACAGAGGCCAAGGCAGATGACCCCAGTCAGAAGCCCACCATCATCTTCACATACAAGCCTGAAGTTGAAGCAAGTATGGATGGGGAAGAGGGCCAACAGCTGCACGTGGAGGAGCTGAGAGAAACTTTGCAACTGACCCATGAACAAACAGGGAAGAAGTCCGAAACTTCTTTGGTCAGCAGGGATATCAGGTACGTGTCATTAGGCAGAATATGACTCTCATTAGGACCTGTTTCCGGCCATAACCTGCTTCCTCGATCCTCTCAGCTATTTTGTCTCAGTCTCCTAATTAAAGTGTTTGTTTTCTGCAAATGTTTTACTTTATCTGTCCACACATACATTCTCTGCCAATCACTGGTTCGCTGGCGGTCATTGCAAAATTCTTAATATATAATGCGACTGGTGCCTCCCACAGGCAGCATTATTGCCCAATTAGCCAGAAAGAGCTTGAGCGGTTTCCATTCATCATGCATGAGTGATTGAACGGTTCCAGTAGCCCTACCTTGCATACAAATGCAAATAGTTGGCGGCTGCTTCTTATGTGAAAGTGTTTAATCAGAGTGCCACAAAGGCGTGCATGGATCATTAGCTGGAGTGTTTCCATTGTGCCAGGCAGGCCGAACACGCGGTGCCATCTCACATAAATCCTCATTTGGCAGCGTTCACCCAGAACTTATATTTTTTGGCACAAAGGTGGCATATACAGTACAGTTGTCTGGGGAGTGTCCTTTCAGTTTAGTTCTCTATTTAAAGACTTTGTGTTTAAGGCTAATCGATGTACATTATAACTCAAGTGACACAAGGGTGCCAGGTGAATGGGAAATGGCAACTGTCAATGAAAGAAGCCATGATATTTTTGCCTGCATATCTAACTGATTGGAACAAAGGGCAATCGTGAATATCACGCTCCCTAGCACCCAGTTATTTTTATTTTGCTCTCCTGCAAGGATAGTAGCTACAAGTTGGCATGTTTTCCCAGACCAGATCAAAACAAAGCAAGGTCATTGTATAACATCTCATCCAGGATTGGGAAGGCAAGGCCCCCACATGTGGCAGCTATGCTGTGGCTTCTATTTTTAGGGGTTTAAATTTGACACAAATTTGCTGTTTGCTTGTTGCAGATTTTGCCTTGGAAGCAGCTTCTTCTCCTGACTCTGTCTTAGAGAATTTTTGCTGCTCCGCAGAAATGATCCAATCACTTTAGAGCGGCCTCCGTCATAGAAAAAGGCATATCAAGTGTACATGGCATTTTCAGGTGGCTTACGGCATGAGGTGACCATCAAAGCCCGAATTCTTTCAGCCTGTTGGTATGCAGTCATAAAGGGGGTGATGTTTCCAGGATGCCATGAAAGCTCGGGGTGGGACAGGGTTGTCTGAGGTTAGGAAGATAAAGCATGGCTTCAGCCTGTGATTCATCACTAAGGTCGAGATACAAGGCCTGGTTCCCGCAAACTAGAATTTGTTGCTCCACTATTACGGACCTCAGAGGTAGGATTATTACCAATAACAAGTTAGCACACATGCTATGAAGAAAAGATTCAAAAAAGCTAAGATCATCCAGGGAAATGGTTAATACATGGAAGACAGTCAGAAATTCACCCTTCAGATGACATTGCTGTAAATGCTCCTGTGCGTCATCATGAATCTAATATGACTGCTTGTCAAGGGTGCGCACAGATGTAATGAACTTCAGATGTTTAGCCCATGGAGCCAGTAATTGGAGAGAATGCAAATGAGCACATTTAATGACTGTGGAGACATATTCAGAGGCCTAGACATTACACATAGCCTAAATTAGGGAGGTTTTATTGAGGACATACATACATTTCAGTGATGGTCTCGTTAAACTCTCTTTTATCCCCTGACTGACTCCATCGGCAGTTCCTTGACTGCTGGTTTTTTTTTTGGTTATCACCATACTTCATACATGTTTCAAGCTGCTTCAGATGTTAATAATAGGACCTGGCTTTTGTGGGTCTCAAACTAGGTTATACACTGACTTTTCGTGGGAAAAAACGCGATGCCTTGTGAATGGTTATTAATTTGTGGTTTTGCCAGCTTTTTTTTCCTACAAAGTGACTTAAATTTGTATATATTTATAGAACTGGGTTTTTTATGAGAGCAATTAATGTTAAGTACCTTTCTCCATGATGTTACACCAGCTTAAGTAAGGCTAAGTAAATCCAACCCTGGGTGTGCTAAGTCGGGCATGACCTGTGACCTCTGACCCCTGGCTTTTTGTCATTGTTGAGTCTGGTTGTAAGGCTAAACGGTCACTCGTTACTCCCCGTAGACTGCAGTACAATGATCTCCTTCCATTGTACCCTTTGTTAACTATTCTTTTAATAAGCCGGTCGCACTTGTGCCGGAGAACCGTGACCGTGCTGTTTACATTAAAACCACACTCTGTAGTGAACCCTAAATATCGGCTCACCCACCTCACTGTCAATTACACATTGGTTTCTGGACACGTTGGGATATCGGGGTGTGAAGTAAACGAGAATCATCTACGGCTTCATTGTGATCACTTGGTGGATTTCCTGCTCTTTTCTGAGTCCGTGGTCTTGCTAGTACGTCAGAGTGGAGTGCCCTTCCCTTCTCTCCCAGCTGGGTCCGTCACCTGTTCATCCTTTCAATAGGAAGCACAGTCACAGTAATGGTGTCATCTCCGTAAACTAGATCCCAGCTGTAAGCCACCTGGCTGCTCTCACCTCCCCTTGATGTTGTCCTGCTTCCTGGACACACACACCCACACACACACACACACTCACGCGGGCACACTATGGAGGCTATGAACAGTTTGCCGTCACTTCCGCTACAATTGTACAGATAAGTTCTCTGGCTCCTCCCCCAAGCCCTAGCTTAGCAATTTGATTGGCTGGATGGTACTCTGGGAGTTAGCAGGCAGCACCTTGACAGGCAGACGATCACCAGAAAGGAGAGACCGAGGCACCGTGCTACATGGGTCCATCAGAAAGCTGAGCTCCACTGACACAGTTTTCACTGAGACACGTCCTACAAACCCGGGCCTTAATGGGGAACTGCTGGAGCTGCCATCAGCGGTAAGATGTCCAGCTTTAGCCTTTGTCATTCCTGCAGCCTTGATAGTGATTTAAAGTTAGAAAATAAGAGCACAAAAATATAGGCCAGCTTCCATGGTGGTCTAGCGGTCCTGGAACACATTTTCGTTTCATTTTCACATTTGAGGTTTTTGTGTTTCCATCCTGGGCCCATGAAAGTCAAATCAAGGGTAGACATGGTCAAACACCTGCAGCTCTAGTGTGGTAGGATTAGGGTTAGGATTAGGGTTAGGATTAGGGTTAGGATTAGGGTTCGGGTTAGGGTTCGGGTTAGGATTAGGGTTCGGGTTAGGATTATGGTTCGGGTTAGGATTAGGGTTAGGATTATGGTTTGGGGGTCTTGTCTGAGAAGACCCATTTCCATTAGCACCTTGCAGGATGTAAAGGGGAATTTTGTTATATTTTATTATCAGCCAGTTCATGACTCTCTTTATATGTAGACTTGTACAGTATACCATAATTTTGATGGTCTGTTTTAGAAGTCTGGGAAGGCGTCTTTTTTACTAGTATTGGAAGTAGGAACGTGATTTGGTTGCCGTGCCGATTTGCTGTGGTTGTCGTGCCTATTTGCGATCCTGCCAAGAGCCGGCAAAGTCCCCAGAGAGACTTTGCTGTGGGGATTTTGGTCCTGAGAAGGAATGTGGCCCATCTGGGACCTGCCACCAAATCAGATTCCAGCCCCGTAGGTCAGGCTGGGTCACCTAAACCACATAAGAGACCAGACACCAAACGGTATGCATGTGCATAACCAAAGTAAACCAAATCCAGAATCACTCTGCATTAAACAGAGGACCTTCTTATGAGTCAGCAGACCAAGGAAAAGTGCAAATCAGTCCCTTAAGCAAAGGGCACTATTTGCATATGTCTGAGGAATGAACATGTTAATTAGTTAAAAGAAAAACTTTCCTCTATCTTTCTTCATAGACAATTTGTGTGCAAAACATCTTTTATAATGATAAGAAGAAGAATATGGATGTTTTGCATCTTTTTACTTTCAGCTTTGCTCTCTCAACCTTTTGAGAAAATTTCTTTAAATGTGAGCCCTTGACTAACGCAGTGTCCATTTTTTGAGATTTTATACAGTTGGCCAAAATTGTAGAAACATGTACCATTTTTGGGATTATGCTTTAAAAATGACTACATGAGTATTGGTGGTAATGCTTATAAACAGTGCTACAAATATCATACATTGAACGATTAAATAAGGAAATGCAGCAAGAGTTGAATAAAGTTCTGCAATATCTAAAAATTGGAAGTGTTTCAACAACTTTGGCGACTAGTGTATATGACTTGACTCTCCCCATTTTACACAAAATTCCAGGGGGGGTGTTCCATGAAGCAAGATTTCTCAGTTAGCTATGTTACCTTATACTAGAAGTAGTGATTGCCCAATAGGAATGCTCCTTACATAAACTCTTATTGGACAACCATGACTTCTAGCTTAAGTTAACCCAGCTAACTTAGAAATCTTGCTTTGTGGAACACCCCCCCCTCCCTGCCCCAGGTTTGATGATTAAATGCCACCTGCCTTGCTTTCTCTGAACTGGCTGTTAACCGGTTTGGCTGCAGCCTTGGAATTGTCTCCGTAATGTGCGCCATTCATTTGGCACCACAATGGTGAAGCTCATTTCATTCTCCTGTTCACCAGCAAACAAACGCTGGCAGCAATTAGGCGAAGCGTTCACTGAATTGGGCAGAAGTGAACAGCACCCCCCCCCTCCCTCCAAGTCATTCTCATTTCTGTGAGATTGGTGTGACTCATCACTCAGTCTGGATAACAACGGTTCTCTGCACCTAATTTGGAAACCTTGGTCTCCAGTTATCTTCCGGGGCGGTCTACCAGAAGGCAGCCACAGTGAGACGTCGGTCAGTACGCCTGGGGACTCTGCACTGTCATATTTATCACTTTAAATCTGTTTCACTCCTGTGTAGCATGGTGACGGCACAGGGCACAGACGGCCACGCCCCTACTGCAGCTTCCTTGTCGGCCATGTTGGAGATGTCACCCCACGCGGAGCCCAGAGGAGCGGCCGTCACGCAGCTGATGGGCGAGGGTGCCGCCGGCCCAGGCGAGCTAGACGACAACAGTGTCCATTTCCCCTCGCGCTCCCACTCACCAGCTTCCAGCACCTGCAGCGCCACCTACAGCAACCTTGGTAAAGGGGCCGGGGGTGTAGATTGTTCGATGATAAAACATACATAGTGCTACTGACACCAAAATATTAAAGGCAGAATACACCTCAGTAACGCTTTACTTAAGGCCATGTCTTTAGTCATTTAAAAACACATTCATAACAAATAATAATGTGTTCATAAACCATTATAAACATTATAGCCATGTGTACCATGTATTATAAATGCTTTATGAAGCTTATTTATAGTACAGAGCATCCTTAATGCTTTTACTGATCATTATAATGCATTATAAAGGTATATATATTATATATATGCATTATAGATTAGAGCTTCATAAGGCATTCATAGTGCATTATAAACATGGCTATATATATTTATAAAAAGGCATAACACATTATAGCCATGTTTATAATGCTTTATGAAAGCATTATTTTGCATTATGAATGTGTTTGCAATTTACTAAAAATATGGCTTTAAGTAAAATGTAAGCAAAGATTCTTTAAAAATCTCACAAACTTGAATCACACATTAAAATATAATCAAAGTGTTTCACTGGATCTTTTAGTGATACACGTCTTATGAATTTATTATCAACTCTGGTGAAACTTTTGTGAAAACCCAGTGAACTTTAGCTCTGATTCCGCTTCTTGAAGTTTGAGGTCTTTGGCTGGTTATCTGCTTGCCCAGGGATGACCTGTGAGCATTTTTTTGTTTTATTTTCTACCGTTGTACTGCCTGTGTTTTAGATGGTCAAAGCGTTGGAGTGTTCGCTCTGTGGGGGGTGCCTGAGGATTCTGGGGTTTTTTGCCCGGAGACTTGTGCCGGCTGTTAAACCAAAGAGTTTCATGGGAAAAATGTAAAAACTTTTACTTTTGAAACTATCAGGTCTGAATCGGACATTCAAAGCTATAAAACGCCTCACTATCTCACTAGTGGCCCTTATTAAATTAATATGGTTTGAAGGGGGACTCTCGTCTTCTGACCTTAATCACTTTATAAGTGATATATTATGCATTTTATTTAAAATTGAAGTACTCATATTTACTGATAGCACTAGCATTAGCCATGAGCATTAAACATTGAGCCACTTCTGGCCCCCAGCCTGAGGTGGAACACAGCAGCGCACAGCGCACGAACCCAGCCCTTTGAGGGGTATTTTGCCGTAACATGCTTGAGAAAAGCCTTTCATCTGTAACCATTCAGGCGACATATTCAACCGTACAAATGTGTGACAGGCAAGAGGCCCAGATAAAGGCCTCGCCTCAGAGGCCGAGGGAGACACTCATTGTCCTGTTAAGGTAGTTTATGCCTGTATGTCGGCAGGTTCCTATGTCTGGTAGAAAGTGAACGATGATCTGAGATCGTTCGGCTTTTCAGTCCACATGCCTCCCAGCTCCATGATGGGCAGACCTGAGTGGGTGGTGTCCCTCTCACCAGATGCCCCACTGAAACGTTTTTATCCGCTTGCGGAGGGCATAGTAACTTGTGTCTTGTTCACCACGCTGTGGAGGAGGCGCCACAACTGGGGGGGGGAGGCGGGGCAAACGCCCCCCATCCTTACCCATCGGGCCCTTTGGCAGGGCTTTGTTTGCACATTCTTCTGCAGTTGCTTACGACCCTCCGTTTTCTCAGCTTCGGGGGCCTTGCAACGCTCACCTGCTCGGTGCAGGAGCCCGATTTCACGTCGGCTGAAGCATCACTCGCTCTGGTCGGATGGTGGGAAGATTCTGGAAAGAGAGGGATTGAAGTGGGAAATGAAAACTGCATTGTACCTCAGTTCGTAGGGGAGTTGAATCGTGGGGGGCAGAGGGCTCCAGAAGAGCGGTGATGATATTCAGAGGGGGCTCAGGAGCCAGCCCAATTACGCTGTGTGGGGATGAGTGGGGCGGAGCCTGGGCCATCCCTATTCTCATTCCTCCCTCACCCCCCACGCTCATTCCCAATTCGGATTGGCTCTCCTGATTGGATTGTGACGCTCTGAGTTTTAGGGACAGGCAAGGGGGAGGGGCTCGAGCCTCAGACTTGGGTCAGTACCGCTGCCTCTGACTCACTCACACAGAATCCTGTCCTCAATTGAGTTGGATGTGCCACATAGCGGTCAGGCACCGGCTTCTAGAAACATCCAAAGGCTTCACCTGCCTCCTCTTCTGCTCGGGACTGACTGTAGTTCCTGCAGGTTTCCGGGTGTCTGTCTCTGTGGCTCCGAATCAATTTTTTTTAACAGACCCACATAGATTCATCACTCAGTCACCCCCCCCCCCCACCCACCCACTCCTCCCCATTCCACACTCCCATCTCCGCCTCCC
>JAABNY020000019.1:17330045-17342176 GCA_015164015.2 Brevimyrus niger
ATACCATACCATACCAACTTTATTTATAAAGCACTTTACAAACCCACACTGGACCAAAGTGCTGTACAGAATCAAATAAAAGACATAAAAAACTAAAAAGCTTAATAGCACATATAACAGAAATAAACAAAAACATAAAACTAGATAGGAGCAACAATTGTAGAATAAGAACAAATAACTCAAAATAGAGTAAATAAGATAAGTACAATAAGACAAATGAGTCAAATGCCAGCATCTTGCAAGTCATCAAAGGCTAAGAGCTTATAACAAAAGGTAACGCTTCAGTCTCAGCCTCGCATTCGCTGTGACAGCATCGTTTGTTGGTGACGGTGCTTTTTTGCCACTGTATATCAGAATGGTGATTTGCAGCATGAAACTGTATAAACAAACACCGTAAATGCTCTTAGGAATTACAGCCATGGAACCAATCAACAGGAAAAGAATTTGATTTACACTGATGACCGTGAAACTTCCAAACTATATAAAGTCATGCTCTTAATGCCTAAAAATAAAACTCCGTTCATGTATTATATAACAATATACTAAGTTACGTGAATTCATTGAAGCCTGCAGCGCCTTATTCTAAAACCGGCGTCTCTAATGCAGTACATGTGTTACCCATTAGATGGCGATGTATGCACACGTTTTAAAGCAATGAGGCCAAAAGTCCAGTTTTCTTCATTCGGAAAATTCTGCTGCGTCCGATTTAAAAAAATTGTTGCGAAGAAAGTTTTTTCTACCATTGCTCAGTTCTCCCTCTCATTGGTTCTGGCTTTAAAATGTGTTCAAGAAACGCCAAGTCGCGCGTAACATTATAACATTCATTATGTGTGCATGCATACTCTATTAATCCTCATAACATTCGTGACCTGCAAAAGTGCGCTTAACTTTGTGTGTGGGAATTATAGCACTTCGCAATGTGGTTGTCAATTATAGCAGAAATGTTGCTTGATCGTCTGATAAGGACACCCCGAGATAGCATGCATATGTTAAAATGACATTGATTCCATATCAGACAAAAAGATTGAAACAATGATGATCTTCAATGTTGCACTTCATATCAACAATGAATCAAGGTTTTGCCACCATCAATTTTTCAATATTGATGACCAAAATCTGACCAAAAATCAATTTGGTTTCAACGTTGATAATTTAACACTGACCATAATTCAGCTATAAATGTAACTATAATTCAACGTTGAAACAAAGACGTGGTGCTATGTGTGGCAGGATTTAGTAAGTGGACAAGCCCTCACCTTACGTCGGCTGACGTGCCTGAAGACCTCTAGTACCACTTTTACATTAAATCAGATGGTAGGAATTATAACTATTAGGCAGAGTGTCTGACAGCTTGCGAGTGGGCAGTGTTTGGCATGGGAGGAGTTAATGCACTGAAAATACAAAAATAACGCAAGATAATTATCTGGGAAATGCATAACCAGGCACAGAACGGCAAATACCAGAGTGGGTATGTAAGCTCAGAATGTTTTCCACTTCTCCTTCTTCTTGGCTGATGTAGTGGAACATTTTGCGAAGGCTAATACAAGCCAGATGTGTTTAACTGACTTGTCAAGGGTATAAATGAAAAGCAGTGCAATTGTCGGGGGTTCTTAGCGTAAAAGATTTAAGGTGGTCCCTGAAGTGATGTTTATTTTGACTTAACTTTTAACGGGAAATTTGGGTCTCTAGAGACTTAATCACACTACCAATATGCGTGATTTCGTGTATTCTCCGTGACACAAAAAGGTTGTGAAACCAACTGCAAGCACTTAAGGCATTTGGGGGGTGGATAAAAAACAATGTTATACTGTACATCTTGAAAGCGGTCTGAAGAAAAGCAGACCTCCAGACGACCTTACTGAAACACTCATGCGTGGGCAGTGGAAAATCTGAGCTGTATCATATATCTCAGGTTTGCATGGGAAAGTACATGAATGCCGAATTCACTGTGCATCATTTATTTTATTTTTTTAAGAAAGAAAGTGGGTGCACATCTTGTCTCTCTTCCCTCACAAACAGGTTGAATGAAAATTAAAGTATGGAAAGTTAGCCCATCAGAAACACACTGTCTGGGTAATCTTTCGTTGTTCCACTCTGTGTCCCTTCCCCATTTGACCAGCTGGCATTGCTGGTCATCCCATCCTTTGTATTGTCAGTCTTTCTTTTGCCCTGTTCCATGTCAGCTGCATGGCTCAATGTATTGAGCATGAGACTGCCTGTGATCCCCTCTGTCTTGCTTGATTCCCGCCTTCTCTCCTCTGTTTTTGTAGATTTTGTTCCCTTGTGTTTCAATTGTATCAGTTTTCTAGTCCCTGTGTTTTCATTTGTATTCAGTTTTGGTTTTTGCCCTTGATTGTGTTTTTTACTTGTCAGTTTTCCCCATTGTTAAATTCTGTTTCTAATTTGTGTTTCATGTTTAAGTTTATTAGCTTCACCTGTTGCCTGCTCTTGTGTATTTTCCTGATTGCTCGTTGTCCTGCACACTCCCCGATTGGTTGGTCTCACTCCTGCTTGTCATTACCCAGTTCAATTTTTGTATTAAATTTCCTGCCTGAGTTTTAGTCCCCAGTGGTTCATTTTTTTGTGTTAGTTAAATATTAGTTTTGAATATTCTGTTTGTAGCCTGCCTGTCTTGACCCTTTTCTAAATGTAGTCTTTGTTTATCCCCTTTTGTTTTGACCCCTTGTGGTTCTTTTAGTTTTGTTAAAACCCCTGGCTGGTGAGCCACAAGTCGGTCGTTCACCTTTTTGGCCTCACTCCAAACCCCCCGGATCTATAAGACACACACACATACTGCAGTGGCAAAGTGTTTGCCCCCGATTCCCTCTGTGTCCAGTAGGATGGAGTGACAAAATCAACATTTCCAATAGTAATTTTCTACAGTGCGGAAAAGTTGTCACTGCACTTCGTTATTAAACGTGCAAAAGTTACGCAGATCCACGCTATGTACGATCCATATCATAACACAATGTAAAACTGTTCCAATTTAATACAAAAACCTAACAATCGGTCAGTGACAATGAGTAAGTGGGAAAAAAAACTCATTCAGAAATGTGGTGCTCAAGAGCATACCAAAAATTTTGGAACACCCAGTCAAATACTGCGGTCAAGCTATCCGCGCTTCGCCGAAACACGGTCAAATCATCCGCGTTTAAAATGTGAAGTGCGCGCATAGACGTGTAATTGCGGTATCAGACGTACATTATAGTTTAGGAAAATAAAAGACTGCAAGCGATCGCGCATAGGAAAGTGGTGAGTACTCGTATGTACAAAGTACAGGATATACATAAATGCAATTAATGTCTTAATTTCCCGTAATATATGAACAAGTCATGTAGCATCTGAAAATCACTAAACAAATCTGGTCAGATTTAATATAGCCTACCACTTAAAAGAATGCACTTTGAAATCCATATAATTTTATGTTATGAGCCAGGTTTGACCGCTCATTTCTCAGGATTATCCCATAAGATACAAACGTATCTGGTACCACCTGAAAGGCAAGGGCCTAGGCTATATCTCCACCAAATTTGGACAAATTTTACTGGAGCATTTTTAAGAAAATCCACTTTGAAATCCATGGATTTACAGTATATGCATTTGCATATATGAGCCAAGTTTGACAGGTCATTTCTTAGGATTTCCCCCTAAGAACAACTCTGCTACCACTGCTATTATTAAATTTCACAAAACATGACATTTAATCTCATATCATTGAATAGGCAAACAAAAATATACTCTACATTTCTGAAATTAAGAGTCTATTTATGATGCTTTTAAGATTAATATTTTTATGATAATCAAAGGATGGTAAGTGTAATCTATATATATATATATATATATATATATATATATCAAGTTAAAGTTTACATTCATTTTAAAGATTTAAGTTTTTTTGTTTGCTATTTGATGATCTGAGATGAAATGTCATGTTTTTTTTTATTTAAAAACAAATACATGTAATTAAGGAAGTCATTTTGAGAAATTATGAGTCTGGCATGACTTTTCAGGCTTTACAAAGAAAATGGACAATTTCAGAGAAACAAATAGGCCTATATAGTAAATAATAGGAATTTAATTTTTTTAAACAATGGTATTCATCACTAAATCATTTCACAACAGAAAAGTAACAATCCCTCAAAGTCAGTGAGTTTATTAGTCAGACATCTCCTGTTTCTTGCGAAACAAGTGTGGTTTAGGGATTATTTAAGATTGCAGAGAAATATGACCTGAAACATTTGTCAATACAGCCATTGTTATGTCATAGAGGTTGAGTGTAAAATTACATTAAAAAGGTGCACTAAAAGTTGGCTAAATTTGGTGGAGGTATAGTGTAGGGCCTTGCCTTTTAGGGGTACCAGATAGGTTTGTACCTTATGGGATAATCCTGACAAATGACCTATCAAGCCTGGCTCATATATGCCAAAGCATATACTGTAAACCCATGGATTTCAGTGTGGATTTTCTTAAAAATGGTACAGTAAAAGTTTACAAAATTTGGTGGTGATATAGCCTAGGCTTTCAGGGGGTACCAGAGATGTCTGTACCTTATGGAATAGTCCTGAGAAATGAGTTGTCAAACCCGGCTCATATTCCACTACATATACTGTAAACCCAGTGTTACGATCCCCAATCTAGGGTTGGGAATCGCCAGAAAGGTGGAGGAGAGGGAGAGGGGAAGACGGGACAAGCAGGGGACAGGAAAGGGGAACACAGGAAACAATGGGTATTTTTTCATATTTATTCACAGACACGGTTACAAACAGAGTTACAAACACGAGGTGCAACAAACTTCGGGAGTAGCCCAGGCCAAAACAACAACCAAAACAGCTAACGAAAACGTCTAAACTAAGCTAACACTAAAGGTAATGAAAAGAAGAGGAAACAAAATGACAAAGACTACGTGTAACTCCCTAACCAAATCAAGAGAAAACACCACGTTCGCAAAAACAAAGAGGCATTCACTCCTTACGCACCTAACAGACATGTACGGAAAACACACAGTCCAAAAGCACGGTATCCAAAGGGGCGAGCAAAGAGAGTAGTCAGGAGCTAAGCAAGAGTTCAAACCCGAAGACAAACAAACCAAAGGCACAAGGTACAAAAGGGGCAAAGCAGAAAGTCAGAAACCAGGAAACCAAAACAGTCATACACAGAAGTCAATCAGAGAATAGCAAACCAACACCGCAAGAAAACAAACAGAGCTCATGAGGTGTCTTGTCGTCCGTCTTTTCAGTGCCCGGAACAGGAAGTGACGTGTGATGCATCAGCGGAGATGTGGGCGGGGTCCAGTCGAAGAGGCGGAGCCAACATGCAGCCGGCGAATGACGACAACGGAGGGAGGTCCGGAGATTCTACGGGGCTCCTCCGGGAACTTACGGCATGTAACACCATCGATTTCAAAGTGGATTTTCTTTAAAATGCTACAGTAAAATTTGGCCAAATTTGGTTGAGATATAGCCTAGGCCATTGCCTAGATATGTTTGTACCTTATGGGATAATCCTGAGAACAGAGTTGTCCCACCTGGCTCATAACATAAAATTATATGGATTTCAAAGTGGATTCTTTTAAATGGTATATTAAATCTGACCAGATTTGTTTAGGAAATAGCTTTGAACGTTGCCTTTCAGATGCCATATGACTTGTTCATATATTACGGAAAAGTAAGACATTCATTGCATTTAAGTATATCCTATACTTTGTACAAACAAGTACTCACCCTTTTCCTATGCGCGATTGCTTGCAGTATGTAATTTTCCGTACGGCTGATACCGTAATGCCATGTCTATGCGTGCACCTCACATTTTAAGCGCAGATGATTTGACCATGTTTCGGCAAAGCGCGGATAGCTTGACAGCAGTCTCCAACTGCTTGAATTCAGGTGTCCCAATATTTTTGGTAATATAGTGTATCTAACTATTTTGACTGTCATGCTTAATACTTTTCACTTTGGTGGCACTGAGGAACAATTTTACATTGCGTTATGATATGGATGATACGTAGCGTGGATCTGCGCATTGATGTGACAGGTGATTAATCGTAATGCACGTAGAGCCGCAGAGCAGTGTAATGTATGTGTATTTTTGGTAAGACCCAGATGGATAAAGCGGTATAGACAATGGATAGTGTATATTGCCAGTATGTCAGTGTAAGCATGCTCCTGAGCGCCACATAGGTGTTAGTGAATTATTTTCCTTCAAAAAATGAAATGATCGTTTAAAAAACTCTGGATAATTATGTTTACTCAGGTTGTCCTTTGTATTATATTAAATCTGTTTGAAGATCAGACCCAGTTAAATGTTACATATAAGCCAAAAGAGAAGATATTAGGAGCAAATACTTTGTAACGGTGCTGTTTATAACATTAACATTCTGATCACACTGGTTGTGTTTATATGACAGCACCAACGTGGATTATAGGACAATATTATACACTCCAAGAAGAAGCAATACCGCCACCCTCAGGAAACTGAGAGCCGGCCTGAAAGATGTTTCTGGGAAAAAATGTATGCGAACAGACTGTCTTTTAAAAAATGATAAAAAAATAGTGTGTGCATCTACTGTATACTTCATGCCAGTAAATAAGAACATCCTGTTCTTCTTTGTTTGTTTGCCGCCATGAGCAAATATATGTTTCACACTATTTATATTTTTGCAAATAACCCATTCCTGGATCTCTCCATCTTCAAACTAAATATTTACAATTGCAATCAGTTATTCAACTCCTCTGTAAGACTGTAACGATTCACAGATACAAGCTTTTCTGAATACAGAGATTCTTTAAAAAGTACATCTATATCATCTGAGTGACATATTCAGATTGATAATGAAACTATAAAATGTTATTTTTCTGAGTTGCAGGATATTTCATATACAGCTATATCATAATCAGTTCAAGTCCCATTCAAAGCTACAAAGCTTTGTTTAAACAATTATTTAGGAATGTGATTCTGGCGCCTAGTTTAGTGTAACTGTGACACATATATAAATAAAGCACTTGCATGTGAACAGTCAGCTGTAAACATGGCAAAGCAAAATGAAGCTCTTACAAAAGCAGAGAGAATAATTAATTGCAGCACACAAAAAGCCTTTGGCTGCAAGAAACTTTGCAAGACACTTAAAATTCCTAGAGACGTAGCTAGCAACATCAAACGCAAGTTTAAGACTCATGGTACAACAGCAAACTTGCCTGGGTGTGTGAAAGAGCAACGTTTCACTGAAAGGGAATCAGACATTTGAACAGCAAAATCAAGAAAACCCCCTTTCTAACTGTTAGGGACCTGCAGGGTTACAAAAAGGTGGTGGGAATAAATGTATTTGTGCGGATTATCAGAAGAACATTAAACAAGGGCTCCATGACCAAGACTCCATTCGATCAAGAGGCACATAAAAAGTCAACTTGAATATGCAAGGAGGAATGGGGATAACCCTACGAAATTCTGGGAGACAGTTTTAAGGAGTGATGACACTACACCATAACTGGCTGGACCCATGGATCAGCAGTATGTCTACTGTAAGAAAGGAACAGCTTGTGACAAAAAAGCACCATTACCATGGTTAAGCATGGGGCCAGATCAGTCCTGTTGTGGGGGTGTTTCGCAGCTTCAGGGACAGACATCATGGATTCTGTGAAATACCAGGACATTCTGGAGAAGAATGAGAGGCTTTCAGTGCATAAATTGAACCTTTGTGATGCCTGGCGTCTCCACCAAGACAGCGACCCCAAGCATATAGTATGTTTGAGTCAACCACAGCCAGACTCAGGCGTCACTTTTAAAGAGTCAATAACACCAATAGAGAAGTGGAGGTTTCCAGGCTTAGAGTAATGCATGTTAAATAGCAGGCTACATATACTGAAATGAAATGAAAATGCTGCTGGTAGTTTTAAAATGTACTGTAATGTAACTTTGGCTCGTGGGAGTTTTACTTATGCAAAAATGAGGACAGAAGAAAAGATGATTGGTTCAGAGGGCTAACCAATCAGGTTGTAGGGAGGTGGGACCAACCAATTAGATATCTTGGTCCCACCTACTCTAGTTACCTGGATGCACCTCCTCTACAATCTGATTGGTTATCTCTGAACCAATTCATTTCATTTGTGCCCTCAGAACATTTTTATGTAAGAAAGCCTCCTACAAGCATAACTTTGTTTTATTTGTTCATGTTAAACTGTGGTGTTTTAGGATAATATCAAATCATTATCTTCATTTACTTATTTTATGTTACTAATATAATTATTGTTACTAATGTAAACATTTTCTCCAGAGCTAGTACAGATCAGGAGTCCTGTACTAGCCTATTTATTTATTTATAAATAAGTAATAGCCCTATAAGGTAAGAAAACCTAATATAAAATAGGTGAACATACTGTCAGGTGTTATCCTTTATGGTGGTTAAAAAACTTTGGACTGGGTGGGGGGTTTTATTTATGCTTTATTCTTCTTCTTCTTATTATTATTATTATTATTATTATTGTTATTATTATTATTATTATTAGTAGTAGTAGTAGTAGTAGTAGTAGTAGTATTTTCTTTCACTCTATTTTATTTCTTATTCTGTATTCATAGCAATACCAAGGGAATTACTCAGTGGTCACTCATACTTACCTTCCATGCCCTTTTAATCTTTTCAACTTCAATAAAATGATTAAAAAAAAAAACTTTGTTGTATTGGCATCTGATGTGCAAGTCCTACATTTGCAAATTTCTGAAAATATAAGGTTACATATTACGGAATATGGCTAAACAGGGATTGTGATTCATGTTGCATGCTGGGATGAGGACACAAATGTCTATTCTTGGTTTACTGGTGTGATGAAAAGGATTTGGCTGACAAATGAGATCATGGGGACATTTTAATCGTTTATGATCTAATATTGCCAAATTGTACACCCCTATCCATACCCCTCATCCGCGTGGGCATCTTACTGGGCACTGACTCGCCAGCACTGCCATGGTGGGAGGTGATACATCTGACACCAGTGTACAGTATGAGCAGCGATGAAGGGGGGGAGGGGACTGATGGTCAGGCTGGCCAATTGGAACACAGAGTAGGAGGTGTGGCTGCCTGACATCCACGATCCCCGCACTGAGTCAGGCTAGCTCCACAGCCCACTCCTGTGTGATGGGTAACCGCCATCACTGCCACCAGAATGCAACCTGTGGTGGGTTGCAGCAGCAGTGGTGTAGGAGCACGACGGCAGCAAGTAACAAGAGGGGGGGGGCAACCAGGCAAACCGGCATTGGCACGGACCATGGTACTCTCCTCGCAGTGGGAGGGGGGGGGGCTTTGAGAAGCAAAAGAGGTCACTGTTCCAACACTGGCAGCCCCCAAATGGCAGCTTGAAGCTAATGGTGCCCCTGCCCCTGTGCCCAGGGTCCTCAGAATGGTACATGCCGCGATGGGGCTGGGCACTTCAGATCCATGGACACTTTGATGAAGTTGCATGGCCGTTTCCACTGGCGCGACGGCTGCCAGGACGCCTGTGCCATACTGAAGGCGGGGGGGCACTCATGCAGACGGGTGCAGCGACGATTGCGGCTCCTGCTGCGTCTGCAGGACTTTCAGAAGACTTGAGGGTTGCCCAACATATTTTCAGCCATTGTAGAACTTTCCAGTTCTGTATGGATAATTTAACTAGCTATGATTGCTAAAATGTTTTTTTTTGTGCCAGTGTTTATTTGTTTACTAGTTAGAAGGGCAATATACTACAAAATACAAGCTTACCTGAAAGTACCTCTCTAACACATATAGAGCAATATCAGTATTGGATTTACAATACTAGCAGTAAAGCAGTACTGAACTACACTAGGGCAATGGGAATGAAATAAATAGACCCCACCCCCAGGTTCACCTACACTTTGCAGTCAGTGTTAAAAATGTGAATGAGTCATCAGTCAGCGAAAATGTAGAAGACATTGGAGAACTGATGGGAGACGAGATAACCAGACAAGATTAGTGAACTGGAGATCAACCTTGCGCGCGGCAGACCTGCAGAACAGCCGCGCAGCGAAGGGGTATTCTCCTCATCAATACCCTTATCAGCCCTATAATCCCAACAACCATCAGGCAAAAAATCGTACCGTAACTGGTCTGGCCCGAGTACTGCTACAACCCTCCTAATTACCGAGTAAGATCGTTATTTTCCTGAGCCAAAGACCCAAATCCCTTGTTAAGGGAACCAGCTGAACCGTGGAGTCTTACCGGATGACGTCACCGCCGTTGCGGACTCCTGTGGGTTCTGTGTAGATTCCTCCTTATTATGTAAAGTAAATAAATACACGCATTAATCTGTCTTGCATTTAGCAGCTAGGCCTTTTGCTGTATTTAGTACATAGTAGTAAAGATTTATAATTGACGCTGGGTTGAAATATACAACATCGAAAGAGTAGCGCATATAATGAAATGAGTATAATTTTATTTGCAAATATATAAATATATATATATCCTGAATTATACAGGCTGCACTTTTAGTTAATTCTGTCCTATAGCGCCAGAGTACGCTTATCCTAAAAGAGAGATCATGTTTAACAGAAAATTACTTACTGAGCTGTACATTCAGGTAGCATTTAATATTCATTCATTCATTCATTTTACCATTAAGACAGATTGCTTGCAGCACTGAATGCAATGTGCGACGGTTTAAATATGGAGCATTTAGCACACGGTATGCATGAAGGGATTTAAGGCTCGGTACTCGGGCAAGTGGGTACAGCGCAGTGCCGGCTGGGGTTTGAAAGCCGATTGCAATGAAACAGCGGGGGATATTTGCGCCGAAGCAGTCCGGCGTTTTCTGCTCAACAACTCGAAGTTGCATTGCAGGGGTGGGACTTCTGCAGTCGGGGGGAGCGCTTCCAGGGAGATGCTTTGAGCGGCGGGCATAGCGGGACCTCACCTCGCATGCTGACGCTCGGACTGCTTTGATAATACTGGCAGCATCACACGGTGCTGCTGCAAAATAGGGGAGCGCATCGCCTATGCCGCACGTACGGCTCTAAGGAAGGGACTCAACAAAGGTGCTGCTAGGGGAACAGGGGACACTTGTTCCCTTTGATGGCGAGAGGTAAATGAACTGAGGACGGAAGATCGGTGGACTTTTTATCCGCCCTTCCTGACCGCATCAAACCAAACAGCAGCTCGGTAAGTGCGCTTCCTTGCTCCTTTGCGTCCGCCGTCATCCGATGCTGTTTCGAACGAGCTTTGGTGTATCTCCGCGGCGTTTCGCATCTTTTCCTTGCTTGCAGTGCCGGGTAGAACGGGCTAAGAAGGATGAACGTACCGTAGAAGATGTGCTGAACCTCACCTTCTTTTTGGAGTATTAAAAAAGTTCCCTGGATATTCAATTTTCTATAGTTTGTGGAATTTCAATGCATTTCATTTCGGCTTGCAACCAGAGTGCAACCAGTCTTATATATTATAATCCTTATGGTATTTATACCAGTCTCACATAGATATGTACCACTTATGGAATTAAATGATTTAGCAAAGAACTGGAGCTGTGCTTTTCTTCTGAGCCACGTTAATTAATGAGTTTATTGCATAGTTGTTTGGTTGGACCCTGTTCAGTCCTTCAGCAACTCCAAGGCAGGTTGTAAAGATGGCCTCTCTGTTCCTCTCATGCAGTGCTACACCCAGCGACCATCCGCTACACCCACCAGGAGAACGTCGGTCTCACTCGGTGGTGCACACGTCAGCCCCGGCAGCATAGGGCTCTGTCACGCACAGTAGCTGCTCAGAGATAAGTCTGATATGTTGGACCCTGTAGGAATCCCCAGCCGCCATTATTTTGAGTTTTGAATACAATTGACCTCTCGCAATCACCTGCCTGAAAATCCCCCTCAGGAAGCCGTACTGGCGTGCTAATGGTAGGTGGCTAATGACTCAGGATGAGACAGGAAATCCAGTTCTGGGTGACCATCCGTTTTGGATCCAGATCCAAAGATTGTGTTCCTGCATGTGAAGAGAGACCCTTCTGTTCTGTATTGACTGCACCATTTATCCAGAGTAGGCGGGAGACCACAGCTTCAGGGGTTTTTTGTCCTGCTGCCTGTCATTATTAAAAAAACAGAAAGGGTCTCCCTCCCATCAACCCCCCCCCCCCCCCCCCCCCCCCCCCCCCCCCCCCCCCCGG
>JAABNY020000019.1:17342276-17356916 GCA_015164015.2 Brevimyrus niger
TGTGGCTACAGCCGCCGATGCTCCGCCCACAGCCCCGCGTGCGGCTATACACGCGGCCTCCGCTCAGCCCGCAGACCCCCCGCCTGGGGCTGTCCCCATGGCCCCACCCCCTTTCCATCTACACCCTCAGGATGGAGATGAGCTGCAAAGCACCGGCAAGCGACAGGGCGGCCGTGCCGCTGTAATATTATTTTTGCGTTCTGCCCCCGCCGACCGTTGTGCGCTACTGTGGCAGCGAGGTGGTTAATTTTATTATGAATTATTGCCAGAGATTAAAAGCAAACTTGATTTATGGGTCCTTGCGAGCCAGGCTCCCCTGTGCACAGATGAGCTGACTGTGCACCAGTGCCGTTGAAATTGCTGCCGTGTGGCGTCCATTATTATTGATCACTGGTGTTTTAACGTGACTGACCAATAAAGAGGAGCTGAGTGTTTTAATCCCCCCCCCAATGCAGAAGACTGCTCTGTTCCTTGTAGCATGACAGTGGTGGTAACTTGCAGGTATCATGTCACTAACAAGACGTCCCGTGTCTTCTTTCAGTTCTTGGGGTCCTTGTGTGTCACCTTGGGGTGCCCAACGTGTGCCTGAAATGCCGGGCCAATGACGAGCAGAACGTGGCGTTCTTGTTGCCCTCGTTTGGCTGCTTAGTTGCCCCCCGTTAGGCAGATTGCTGCCCCACCTCCCCACTTTGGGCCGGCACCACCCCACTGTGGTAATGCCTCTCAGGGGAGACCCAGCACTGCTCCTCCGGTCAATCTGGGTCTGCCAGTGTGGGGTCGCAGCCTCCATACTTAACTGAGAGATTGATTAACAGTTGGTTTTTAAAATGTCTTGATGGATCATGAATGAAGAAAGGAACTAATATGTTTCTCGGTTCATTTTCTCTTATTATACATACAAAATTCTTCTTTTAATGAAGCAGATACTATAGTGAATAAAAATCTCTCTCTTCTAGATAGGATATGTATTTCTTAAAATATTTCATGATAATATCACAGCACACCGCATCTGGAGATTTGAAACAGAGCGTTGTGCTTTAGACCCCTAACTCTGCAGAAAAACATTTGAACGTCAACACGCAGGCCGAGGCAGCGTGTCAGAAGCAGCTCTTAGAAAGCGCGAGCGGATGGGGGACTTCTTGCTTCCGCCGCCGCATTTCACTGGGGGCAGCGGGCCAGCCGGGTCGGCCTGCTTTCCACACGGATCACTGTGCCGTGGCGGGTGGATGAGAGGCTCCTGTCAACGCCGGGATGGCTGCCCTCAGGGTGGCCCTCCTCTGCACTGCACCAGCTGCTCTAATTGGACTTCAGAACGTTTACAAACTTTGCTTCCAGAGTTCAATGGCACTCAGCACTCTCCTTTTTCAGTGTAATTAGTGTAATGGTCCAGCATACCCACCCTCCTGCATCAAGAAGATTCAGGCAGTGTATGAAATCCCCCTCCCCCACCCCCAGCCCCCACTGACTCAGACCGATGGGATTTGATGAGGGGGGTATAGAGAATGAGCAATTATTCAGGGACAAATTACTGTCTCCCTCTAACCCTGGCATTTCAAATGCTAACAAATTAGCATGCTAAGAAATAATAATAATAATAACTATTATTATTATTATTATTTCTATAGCGCCATATATCCATGCTACTCAAAACATTTTACATTTAGGATAAAAATCAAGAAAAAAAACCAAATCAACTAAATTTTTCACTGCCCTGCCCTGTTTTACACTAGCAACAAATTCTACTTCTGAGATGCGTTTTATTATGTGTACTGATATCCAGAAGATAGCTAATAGTGACAGCAAGACACCAAAATGATATTTTCTAATATCTATTTTTATGGCCTCCCACAGGAAGCACCATAATGTCCTCAGCGCAAGGCAGGGATATATCTGACTACCATTTCAGCGGTAAGTTTTGTAGCCGCATTACAGTCTCCCCAGGGATGTGACACCCTTTACGTGCCATGAACGATGCACATCCCTTCACATATCCCGTATAATGCTACCTCTTGCATTCCCTAGTGATGAGAAACTTCAGTAAAATGTCACGCCTTCAAGACAGCATGCCACACGAATATCAGAACAAAAGATTTGGGCCACATCTCCAGAGGCTGCCCTTGCTGTCAGCGTTGGTTGTTTTTGTTCATTCCCAGCTGGTGAATGGGAATGTGACTGTCTATGCGGCGCAGACATTAGTGCGAGTGAGTCGTGCCGGTTGATGGCACCGCGTCGGGCCACACTTACGCCACTCAACCCGGTGTCATTCTGGTTCCGACCTACAGTGGTTCGCAACCCGCCCGGCTGGGAGGTGGGGCTGTATGTGGCCGGTTTCCTGACGTTGCTGATGTTGGTGGCTTTCAACCTATGGAAGCTGTGGAAATCCGGAACCTTCCCCGCTCCCTCCCCCTTCCCCAACTACGACCACCGCTACCTGCAGGAGAAGTATGGCACTTCCTACTCAGAAGTGAGACAAAAGGTAAACGGGTGCTAAAATGAGGGGGGCGGGTTGCAGGACACCTGTTACCATGACAGTACTTGGTGCTTTATTTAAGAGTGATGGATAATGCTGCCCACCATCTCGTTCTCTAGCAGAGAGTCGCGGCCTCCAACCACAGGAGAGCATCGACGAGCCGCAAGCCCAGCCTTCAGCTCGGGGACACCCCCGACGGGCTGCGTGAGCTGGGGCCTCTCGAGCTCATGAGCAGGGAGCTGGACCCAACTGGAGGCGGCCCGCTCAGCCGTTCCCTCTCTGCCGACTCCCTGAGTTCCGTCTCTTCCGTCGCCCACAATTTCGGCCACGACTTCACGGTGGGCCAGCTGGAGGTGACGCTGGAGTACGAGGCCCGGACGGGGACGCTCTTCCTCTCGCTGCTGCAGGGGAAGGACCTTCTCGAGAAGGAGGAGGAAGACTTTCCCTCCTGCTTCATCCGCGTCACTCTGCTGCCCGACGAGCTGAGCGTGGGCATCTCCAGGGTGAGACTGGCACCGTTCCTGTCACAGGCTTTCTGTTGTACGCTTAATGCCTCATGCTAATGATACTGAACGATGCAGTGGAAGAATGCAATAAGACTGCAACTACAGCATCTGCGCTTATAACCAGCATCTCACGGAATGACAGCTTGCGGGCTTTGCTGTATTTCATTTGTTCGCCTTCATGGCGCGATTACTTTGAAGCCGGGTGCATTCACACCGTCCCTGGGGAGATCTTTCCATCACTCAGACCTTCCTTTCCTGCTAGCCTGTTTTCGTTCAAGTCCGCAGATACTGACGTTTGGGAAAACATCAGCCGTTCCCACAGTTGCAATTCGGCTTTTCAGTTGGCGAGGCGCTCGTGTCAAGGGACAACGTCGCGATCTGCGATTTCTCCATCTCTGCTTGTTGTTGGTGTCTGACGGCAGGTCCAGAGGAATGCGTTCACCGTGGCGTTCGACGAGCGATTCTCCGTCCCACTGGACCCAGCTTCTCTCGAAGACAAAAGCTTGTGCTTCGAGGCTTTTGGCGTGGACGCGGATGAGAGGAACATCAGCACCGGGGTAGCTGAGCTGAAGCTCTCAGACCTGGACCTCTCACTCAGGCCTTTCAATGCCTGGCTGTACCTTCAGGATGTAAACAAGGTAGTCACTGGTAAAGGGAAACTGGCATGAAAGTGAGCAGAGGCAGTTTGTGGTACCTTTTTTGTCTAACTGCCTTTTCCTTGACAATAGGCTGTAGATGCAGTTGGGGAGATCCTGCTCTCTCTGAGCTACCTACCTACAGCAGAGCGTCTCACTGTGGTTATAGCAAAAGCCAAGAACTTGGTGTGGACCAATGGAAAAACCACAGCAGGTAAGATCCATGTTTTTCATCTTTTGTAATCTTTTAAAGGAAACAGAGGTAGGATTTAGTAAGCAAGACAAGCAGATTACCTTACATTACCAACTCCGGTATTTATATGAAGCATTTGACCATGTCCCCCTTAGCAGAGGGGAAATCTATAAATGATAAGATTGTGCTTTTCATTTCCAATTTGGGAACAGATCCATTCGTCAAAGTGTACCTGCTCCAAGACGGACGAAAGATAAGCAAGAAAAAGACTTCCATGAAGAGGGATGACACCAATCCCATCTTCAACGAGGCCATGATCTTCTCTGTGCCAGCCATTGTGCTGCAAGTAAGCACAGCCAGGAAAGCTGTTAGCTCCTTCTGTGCCCATCCAACTTTTAGTGCTGCCTGATATTCTGTGAAGCTTGTCATCCAGGATGTCTCCCTGCTCCCAGGACCCCTATCCCTAACCCCCATCTCTTGATGCCTTTACTCCGGCAGGACCTCTCCTTGAGAGTGACGGTCGCTGAGTACACTGACGACGGCCGGGGGGAGAATGTGGGCCATGTGATCATCGGCCCAGAGGCCAGCGGCATGGGCATCACACACTGGAATCAGATGCTGGCCACGCTAAGGAAACCAGTATCGATGTGGCACCCACTGCGGCAGACCTAGTCCCGCCACACCACCAAAACCCTGAAGTGTAGTCCCAGTCTCTCTGATCACACTCTGTTCCTGCATGGTGCCTAATGTCTCACTATTACACCACCACTGATGGGGAAAAGTTAAAAAACACAGTGAACAAGCTTATCTGAGGCTCGAGAGTAACAGAAAAAAATGATGGGTGCAAAAGCTTATTTTTTCAGGAAACGAATCTTTGTCTTTTAAAACCAGTTGTACAGTGCATATGATATTATAATAGAATACAGGCAGGTGTTGAGATGAGTTTTCTATCAGAAAGTCTAAATCCTACAGCTTTTTGGTATGAAGTGTGTTTTTGTCTTAGACCCTGTCTAATATCTTGTGCTTTTTAAATCCAGGTTCTCTTAATCCAGGTTAATCAATCTTAACTTCAGGCTATCCATCTCTCCAGAGGCAGTGTTCTCGAACTGAACACGTAAGACATGCAATGTGTGATGCTTTGATTTTAACTTCTCTTCACTTATCGACCACTACTTAACTTGTTTGAAGATAATAACCATTGTACTACTTTTTTATAATTCTGATTCATGCATTGTTTGGTTTCCAGCATATGTTTTGTATGCTGGAATTTATGTCTGAAATAATCTCAAAGCTTGGTGAACTGCTGAACTTTGCACAGACTCTTACTGAACGTGGCATGAATGACAGCCCTCCTTCAGAGTGAACAGATTCCACTTCTGCCATTGTTAATTTTTGAAATGCATTGACCATTTTTTTGTTTTAGATTTAAGCTTTACACTATAATTACACTTCTCAAATGGCCTTTGACGTTTCAGTGAAAAAGTCATCCATTTATGGATTTTCTAAGCACTACAGGATGGGCAGGCAATAATTTTTTTTTGTACGATAGAATAGTGATAGAATAAGTTGATGCATTAACATATTTTGCTTCCATTGACGTTTGAACGTATATTTTCCTTAAATTCCTGCAAAGTAAATTATATGGTATATTTATGTATTATTGGGTTGTCTGTTGCAAGGTAGCTAAATGCCAGTTCGTTTGCTCATATTACATAATACCTATTCGTATTTATTATGAATTATTTATTAAATACGAGAATATGCTATATTTATGACTCAAATAAATGTCTATTTATTTATTGTTTATTTATTTGACATGTAAAGGCTCCAACCACCAGTAGGCTACCGTAAATTTATGCTGTAGCAAGTTATTACATATGAGAAAATTCATCGTTTTAAACTAAAATGTTACCTGAACATGTTTCATCGTGCCAAATCTTATCAAAGCAATATAATCATTTATTGTGTGCATTTCTACATTTTGTGATCAAAAAATTAAAATTTTACAGTGCATGATCTTTTTCAGAACTTGTAACAGATGTGCGACAAGAATAAAGTATTGTGTTATAATATTGTTTTAAATAAAATTAAACTATAAATAAAACATGTCCGGTGTCTCATTTTAACGGTGTATATTAAAGTCTGACACCATGGAGAGAATTTCAATGACGAGAAATCACAAGCCACATCTGTAGCTGCATGATCTGTTCCGATGAAAATTTAAATAATTTAAAGTAAATCGCCTTAAACTTATACATATCTCACAGTGCTGTGCCACGGACGAAGCCGTATTTTCACCTCGCTGGTTTTCCTATAGGCGGGTGCAGCCAATAGGATGCGCGAACGGACGCTCAGCGTTCAGCTAATTTGTTGCTTGTGCACGCAAGCGAACAGTTGATAGCCAATGGAAAGCGTGGAAGGACGAGTGGCGTTCAGTTTATTTACTGCATGGCCACGGAGCTGTGGACGGACGCCGACTACACCAATAGGCTGCGAAGAAGCGGACAGGAGGGCGGGGAAAGGCGAATGACGGAGTACTGAGGGGAAGTGCCGTATAAACTCACAGCAGATTGCAGAGAGCCCAGGTAAAACCAGGTAAAAGCTGCAGTCGACATGGCCGAGAACAGGGAGAAAGCGACCGACCAGATGAAGCTTTGGAAGGAGAACCGCGGCTCTCAGGTATTTATACGTGTTGTACTGCAGGCCGTTGGTGTTAGCATTAGCCGTACCGCGAGCTAGGCCGTACGGAGCTGTCAACGCCGCCCTTTCACCTACTTACCCAAGCCATTGTACCATTACATTAATTACTTTGAAAGTGTCCTCGCGTCTATCAAAACCTTTTACTTGCTAAATTCTGCGTGTATATTATGTATTTATAGTTGATCGTGCATGTGTGCCACTTTCAAACAGACAATACAAGGGTAGCGCGAGCTGCAGCATTAATACGCAATTCTGAATGTGAACACAAAGCTGTAAATCTGTGGCATGGATATATCGTTATTTTGACCCGTTTCATAGTTTCCCAGCATTGCATTTAACGTTAATTAATTATCTGCGACATGCATAGTGCATAGAGCTGACTGACTGCGACCAATGTCTGGTAACTTTGGCGTTTAAGGCCTGGTCCACAGGGTACACAACTGTGTTCTTTGTGAAGAAGCATTTTTGAGAGGATGCATGCATGCATGTGTGCATTAATTCATCTCTCTTTTTATTGAACTTGCCTTGGTTCATTTTGAACTTTACCCCTCTGCGCAGTTGTATAATCTCTCATGGTGCCAAATGGGGTAAGGGTGGTATAACCTGGGCAAGCCAAAGGAACAACAAATACAACAAAGCTCGCATTTTTTGCGAAAAATTAATTGCAAAAAAAATATATTTTTCCAGACCTGTAGCTATTATGCATATTACTATACATTTCACCTTCTTGTTTTTCTCAAATCACTTGAGAGTTCCTCTAACTGTTTTTATGTCAAGTTGCCTGGAGCAAGATGAATTTTCTGTCCGTCTGGTTGTGGTGTTACTTTGTCATCATTCAAAAGGCTTGTTGTTGAAAGTTATAGGGAATGATGGCATTTTGCCATGTAAATTAATGAATAATAAGATGTTGCAATCTGCTTGCTATGGCCACTGGCTGTTTGTGCAAGTGATTATCTAAATGCTGACACTAACTCAATGGCTTGGTAAGGTACAGTGAAACTAGCTGGAACTTTTGGTTGGCAGCTCAGGGTGTTTCTGAAGGAAGAACCATCATCCTTTCATTTCTTCACAGCGACCAGAGACCCTAACAACGGGGGCCGGCATTCCTGTGGGAGACAAGTTAAATGAACAGACTGCAGGGCCCCGGGGCCCCCTTCTGGTACAGGATGTGGTATTCACTGATGAGATGGCACACTTTGACCGCGAGCGCATCCCAGAGAGGGTGGTGCATGCCAAGGGTGCTGGTGGGTATTGCTAATGTTCCCCTCTTCCCCTTCTGTCTTGGAAGTTGAGGGATGAGAGAATGAAAACTCACTGGTCGTTACCATTGCATACAGATCTACCTATAAGCGTGTAACTTGGATATCAAAGGGGAACTGAAATTTAAAGCAAAAAAGGCTTGTCTTCCGATCCTGATGGGCTGAGCCTGCTTGTGTTCCTCTGATGGGCAACTGACTGACAGGCTGACGCTCTCTGCACAGGGGCTTTCGGATACTTCGAGGTCACCCACGATATCACCCGCTACTGCAAGGCCAAGGTGTTTGAGTACGTGGGCAAAACGACCCCCCTCGCCGTTCGCTTCTCCACCGTAGGTAAGACCGCACCTGTCACCGGCTCCCCTGGGACCGTGCGCACCTCTGTGAACAGACACCATCACCCTTCTGTATTTTCATGCTCTGTTCTAGCAGAAGTCTGTCTTCGGTTCTTCATTTACTACCATCTATCTGTGAAATGAAAAGCCTGGTGGCACAGATGTGCAGTCAACTTTCCCTCTGTCGTCAGAGCACCAATCAAATGGTCAACACCTCGTTAGCAGAAAAATAGACTGAATAGTATTTATGTATTACCTTTTTTAATACAGTTACGCCAAGGCACTTAAGAAGAGTGTGTGCCAATACAGTTTTAATGTAAAAAAAAAATAAAAATGAAGTGGCTCATATAGGGGTGAAGACAGAAGAATGCCAGAAGATAACATTGAGAACAGGGTGAAATAACCGTGTGGGCGGATAACAACATGTCATGCCTCTGCAGTGTAGCTGGGTCTCGGGGCACGAAGGTATGACCTTTGTACTCCTGTGGTAGCCAGACGTTCATTCGCCTGCTCTGAAATCAGTCCAGCTGGCTGTAGCCTGACATGCTGTTACTAAGCAGCACGGCCTCTCTGTGTGGCGGGGCTGTTTGGGAGGAACAGCCGGCCGTACGTTGGCCCTGGTCCTGACGGGCGCTATCTTTATACGGTGGGCGTGACTTGGGGATTGTGAACCTTGGGATGGGGATTGTGTACGCAATCTCTGCTAGTTTGTTTATAGGTCTTTGAAATGCATTGTGTTTCTGATTTCCCCCCCCTCCTGACCTACTTGTTTCAGCTGGGGAGTCAGGATCTGCAGACACGGTGCGAGACCCACGCGGCTTCGCTGTGAAGCTTTACACCGAGGAGGGTAACTGGGACCTCACCGGAAACAACACCCCGATTTTTTTCATCCGGGATGCGCTGCTGGTGGGTCCCGCTCGCTGGATTCTGAGCCTGTTGAGCCAGTTTCTCCCATAAGGCTCAGTTCGAGTTCGCGTCGCTCAAGAAGTCGTGTGGTATTTTCCATTCATACTGGTCTGTCTGTCCCTAGTTCCCGTCCTTCATCCATTCTCAGAAGCGCAACCCTCAGACCCACCTGAAGGACCCTGACATGGTGTGGGACTTCTGGAGTCTTCGGCCTGAGTCTCTCCACCAGGTAGCATTCGCTGCTTTTGTTTGCTCACAAGCCCCTTTTATTGGAGGCTTTCTGACCTCTTTCCCTCTGGACAGGTGTCCTTCCTATTCAGCGATCGCGGAATTCCCGATGGCTTTCGCCACATGAACGGTTATGGCTCCCACACCTTCAAGATGATCAATTCTGAGGGCCAGGCGGTTTACTGCAAGTTCCATTACAAGGTAGCAGCTGTTATGCGTCAATCAGAGCTGTGTTCTGCGGTGCTGCAGCCTCAGTTACATGTATTGCATTTGTTAAATCCAACATAACATTCGAAGCATAGTATTCTCCATCTCCTCTAGACTGACCAGGGGATTAAGAACCTGCAAGCAGAAGATGCAGACCGTCTGGCATCCACGGACCCCGACTATGCCATCAGAGACCTATATAATGCCATCGCCAATGGCAACTGCCCTTCCTGGACTTTCTACATCCAAGTCATGACCTTTGAGCAAGCCGAGAAGTTTCGGTGGAATCCTTTTGACTTGACCAAGGTGAGGCTGCGGTTTAGGATTACGGTTGACACTTCTGCATCGCGGCTTCCCCTGTCACGGTTTCAGTATGTCGGGAGGTTGGCAGGAGAAATGAAATGGTGCATTTATGGGAGTTTGCGAGAGCCACAGACGACGCACAAAAAGTGTTCTCACTCAAATGCTCAAAATGTATGTACAGTTTGGTTTGAGGGCAGCCAGCAGGTTTACAGCAGCCTCTCGCGCGGCGTGTCTCTCTCTCGCGCGCGGCGTGTCTCTCTCTCGCGCGCGGCGTGTCTCTCTCTCGCGTTGCTTGTATCTTTTTGCTCCACTTGTATGCTTGCCTCATTCATCAATGGAACCAAAATTTTTTACTTTTACTTGGGCCTGCACTCCTAACCCCTGTGATCTGGAAGGGTCAACCTGTTTATTGGGGCTGTCTTTTGGTCCCGTCTCAAGTGTTTTTTTTTTTTTCCCCCACGTGAAAAGATAAACGCAGGTTACCATTGACACACATTTTTAAAAGATGTTCTTTCACGTCACTTCAAGATTTGGCCCCACAAGGAATACCCGCTCATACCTGTAGGCAAGATCGTGCTGAACCGCAACCCTGTGAACTACTTTGCCGAAGTGGAACAGCTGGCTTTTGACCCCAGCAACATGCCCCCGGGCATCGAGCCCAGCCCTGACAAGATGCTGCAGGTGAGGCCCGCATCCGTAGGTGAAAAGTTTGCCTTTATTCTTGGACCTGAGCTGAATCTTTCTTCTTCGCCTAGGGTCGCCTGTTTTCTTACCCAGACACCCATCGCCACCGGCTGGGTGCAAATTACTTGCAGCTGCCAGTAAACTGCCCCTTCCGTGCCCGGGTGGCCAATTACCAGAGGGATGGGCCCATGTGCATGTTTGACAACCAGGGTGAGGCGCTCTGCAGCTGAAGTGAGGTGGGCAGTGACATGAGTGATCAGAAACCAGGGTTGCTAAGTTCTCACCTGTTTGGCCTCTAGGTGGTGCCCCTAACTATTACCCCAACAGCTTCAGTGCCCCGGATGCCCAGCCACGCTTCCTTGAGTCTAAGTTCAACGTGTCGCCAGATGTAGGGCGCTACAACAGTGCTGATGAGGACAATGTGACTCAGGTAAGCATTATGTGTCAGGTAATATCAGTCATTGGGCATGCAGGTCACATGGGTCTGGTAACCAATGAGAACATGATCTAGATGTGCCTTAGATGACCTCGTTGGGACCTAGTACCTTTATTTAGGTCATTATTTAACCTTGTGATAGGTGCCACTTGTAAAGCTGGGCTTGTATGTGTGAGTAGGCTTTCTGATTGTGTGATTTTTGGGCGGGGGGGTCCTTACAGGTCCGTGACTTCTACACCAAAGTGCTAAATGACGACGAGCGCCAGCGCCTCTGTCAGAACATGGCAGGACATTTGAAGGGAGCTCAGCTTTTCATTCAGAAGCGGATGGTTAGAATCGTTCAGCGCTCCTGCGTCAGCCACACTCGGCACCTGGCCACCAGTCAGTTCATTCTTCGTTTTCACCTCCCCCAGGTGCAGAATCTGATGGCCGTCCACCCAGATTACGGGAATGGAGTGCAGGCTCTGCTGGACAAACACAACGCTGAGGCCAAAAAGGTTTGCAGGCTGTAGGCTGTAAGCAGTGGGCTTGTGTCCAGCAGCACCAAGCCAGCTGAAAGTCCTCTTATTATCCGTGAACTGAGGCCAGCTGTTATACTGCATGGATTGAGCTGAGCTTTTGGACACAGGCGTTGACGGGAGATACCGTGGTAACTGGGACTTGAAATGTTTATGGATAAATTTAAGCGTAGGGGGCAGTGATGAGTGGAGTTTGTTTCCAGTGGATGTTTCCACAGTTTAAAAAAAAAAAAAAGAACTGCTTTAAAACTTGCTTGGCCAGGTTTATTTCTCTTTCTCGCAGAGGAAACTGGATCTGTTTCTTTTCTCTGCCCACAGAATGCCATTCATGTGTACACCCAAGGCGGAGCTTCCACAGTGGCTGCTGCCTCTAAGATGTGACCCCGCCCCCCAGTTTCAGGGGCCATGATGTGTCTGGCTGGCCTTCAGTTCGTACCATGCACAGCCAGCCCTCTAGCCTATCAAGACTAATTTGGGAGTTGGAATTAGCTTGGAATTTTCTTCACTAATGTTAAAATGAGACCGACGCCAAGTCAGAATCCTTTAAAAAATCGTCATTGCTAACAGTTGGTATTGCTTTTTATGACAGATTCTAGACAAAATAGTGACTAATGGAAGCCTTATAAGACTTGGCTGGGCTATGGGAACGCCACCCCTCCTTCCCTCCCCCCCCCTTCACCATACTCCATGAATGAGACCACCACGGTTCGCTGTTCTTTTAATACGAGTCAGATGTTCCACCCCTTATCCACCAATGCCTTGCTTGGTCAAACTGGGGACACAAACTGTGATGCGTACTACAACTGGCAACTACATGGAGGGCTTAAGTGACTGGCTGTAATCCTTTTCTCCGAATATTATGCGTGTGAAAGGGTCCTACTTTTCCGTCGTCTGGGTGCCTGCGCTCTCCTCTCTGATATGGCTGTGGCCTCTATTACCCATATCTGGATTGTTGTGGGCATTGTTCTGTGCGGTGGCACATTCCTCTGCAGTCTACTGGTTTGACATGATTACACTGGATACAGACCAGTTAGACTCCAGTGTTATTGCCTGTTTAAGTAATCCAAAACAGCCACATGATTTTTTTTTTTCTTTGCTCTGCCTTCCGCTGCAGAAAGACGAGCATTAATTGTATCCATGTGCTTACCGTGTGTGGGAGCAGTGAGAGTGAGCGGATTTTTATGTACGGAGAACAGCCCATTTTTGAAGTAATCTTAACTTTGACAAACACTGGTCTCATTTCTATGTATTAGGGTAAATTCAGCTTGATTTTTGTATGTGGCACTAATAAAATCAGTTGAATTAATGCTACAGCTGTACTCTGAGTTTCTGTTAAATTGTCAATTTCTCCTATTGCTCCACTGTATGTGTTCCACATCTTATTCAGACTGTCTCACCAAAGTTCTTTATTATATTACCAGTGATTTGGTTGCATTCTATTGCATAAAATCTGGCAAAAGGCATTTTATCCACACATATCCACCAGGGTTGGAGGAGGGTGGACAAAGCAGCAACAAGGAAGACACCCAACAGCAGTCCAGACAGGACTGCATAGCCGGACCATCTGGATGAAATTCCATCAAGTGTTGTGGAAGACAAAATTCACCTTATACTATGGCAATATGTAACTGAGGGTCAGAATTTTATGTCTGATCAGAATGTTGCTGGTTCAAATTCCCCAACCCTAACTGATCCAGGGCTGCTGGGCACTGGCTAACCCTGCCCTGTAACCCCATTACAGTGTGGTATGCTGGCTGTTCATCTACAGATGGGAGAGCCCTCCAGATAGTTAATGTCACGTTCAGTGAGCGGCGAGCAACAAGGGAGGTGAGAGCAGCCAGGTTTTGGGAAATAACGGGGTTTATTCAGGAAAATAGACAGGGTACTCACGAACATAGACTTCAATGACAGATCTGGGGAAGACTGACAGACACGGACTAAATACAAGAGACAAGCTAGACCGAACGAGCAACAGGTGACCACAATCAGGCAAAAACAAGAGGTAACGAGGTGGGCGTGGCACAATAGGGATCGTCCGGAGCAGGGTGTGATAGTTAAAGTGCCCAAAAAACCTACGGCTGCACACTGCTATCCTTGGAAGCCATCACCAGTTCCAGCTGCCTCACCAGAGCCCAAAACATCCTTAGAAACTGCCTGTCCCATCCCACACCGCCCACCACTCGTCCAACCTCCTGCCCTCTGCTAGGTGCTACAAGCCCATCGAAACATGCACCTCCAGATTTAAGGACAGGTTCTTCCCATGAGCCGTAGGGTCACTTAATTATAAAAAATAAAACCCCTTTTATTTATTTTTTTATTATTTATTTGAATTCATTATCTATAGTATTGATATTTACTTCCTGCCTCATATGGCTGGGTGTTTTTACATATGTAAATGGATTTGAGTGTTTATTTGCATGTTTTCTGCCGTTTAAAAAAAAAAAATCTTTTTCTCATTACACTGAACAACAACAAATTTATTTTTGAATAATGCATTATCACAACATTACATCGTCTCAAAGTGCTTTACAGCATCCCCACCCAAAGCCCCCAGTGAGTAAGCCATAGGTGACAGTGGCAAGGAAAACTCCCTAGAAGAAAGAAACCTTGGGAGGGACCAGACTCAAAGGGGGAGCCCATCCTCCAGGGGCCAGCAGAGAGTCAAATACAGCAGTACTCCTAATTTAATTCTGTATTTAGTATACAATGACAAAGCTTCTGTTCTATTCTATATTCTCTTCTATTGAGACTTGCTGCCACTTGTATTTCCAGAAAAGCAAGATGGGATTTTTTAAGACATGGGATTGAATAAAGTATCGCTATTTTATAAAAGTGTTTTTTTTTTCATGGGAATTATGAAACTTTTTTCACATTTAAAGGACAAACAGAAGCCCTGCAGGAAAATATTTGAATTTGTTAGATATCACACTTCCAGTTCCCCTTTATAAAGATATGTTAATTAGTATCAAGTGAATATTAAAATAATATTTGGCTCGATATGAATTGAAATCAACATCCCCAAACTTCTTTGTTGTCTTGGACGATGAGATCTGCACAATGTACAGTTCATTCATTAGTTTATCCATTTCCTGTAACCGCTGCCGTGGTTTTCTCTCCAGTCAAGAGCCACTTGTGTAACACTAAAATAAATATAAGCGTATCTACTGACATATTAAAGGCAAATTTGTATGGGGCGCCGTTTGTAAAGTTACGAAACATTTTTTTACTTGCCACTTTTTCAACATTTAGTGCAATTTTCTGAC
>JAABNY020000019.1:17357016-17372413 GCA_015164015.2 Brevimyrus niger
CAAAAATTTGATTCACTGGTCTGAAGTGACTTTACTCTGAAGTGGATTTCCAGTTGAAGAGGTAAGTGTGCTACTCAAAACATCACTAAAGTTAAACTTAATATCTGAATTAAAATGGACTGTGGTCAAATTTATTTTTCTGTCCAGTAATAAAATCGATACCAAATTGTTCTTGCTTGTACATAAAACATCTGCTTATTAAAGCAAATTTACTGGTTTGCAGAGGAAAGAATGGCAAGCTTCAGTGATTTTACAGATGACTTCTGCTCACTTTTTGATTACTATTTGGAGCGTGCCGAAATGTGTGGAGATAGTAGGACATACATCATGTACCATGGTACCACACATGGAGCCGCTTTAAATATTCAAATGTACGGATTTCAGCAGTCCAGAGATGGCATGCTTGGACCTGGAGTCTATGTCAGTCGGAGCTTTCAGAAGGCCCTAGCCTATCCAAAGAATATACCCTTCTATGAGCAGAAAGCTGTACTCAGGCTGAGGGTTCGAGTAGGAAAAGTAAAGATGATTGACTACCAGGGACACCCCCTCCAAAAAACCTGGCATCAGCATGGATTTGACTCAGCCTGGGTGCCACCTAACTGCGGAATGGTTCCTAGTGGCTTGGAGGAAGATTGTGTTTGGGATCCCAGGAGGATCGAAGTTTTAGATATAATTTACCCAGAGCATTATACAGGGTTGTGTTATGATCCATAAAAAAAAATTAGAGAGATAAACAGAATGGGAAAAAGGAAGGAAAGAAATTGAATAAAGAAATTAAAATATCTATATATAATCTATGTTTTTTTTATAATCTCTTTCATGTTAAAAAATAATCTCTCTCTCACACACACACATAAAGACACATATATTGCTAAAAAAATCATGAGAAATCAGTGAATAGTTGAAGAAATGATTATGCTTAAGTGATGAGATATTGTTACACAACAAGAAAATATGTTAACATAAAACAGTATTGGACACACTTGTAAGTGTCCCACCTTGGTTGTAACTTAATTGTTGCAATAAAAGCTAAATCTGAAGATCTACACAAGCGGCTCCTGACTCCTGATTGGCGGAGAAGAAAAAAACACGACATAAATTGGCATGAGGAACAGGATCGGAGAAGAGACCCTGGGAGGCGACCATCTGGCAGAGGAACTGGAGCACGGCTGTCTGCACTGAAGGGGGCGCCCTAAGGATGGGTAAGAAAGGGGCTTCATTACTGCATGAAGAGATAGGGAAATGGAACAAGGAAAAGGAGACAGGGGCGTCTCCAGGGAGCCACCAGGCAGGACCTTCCGGTAAGGGGACTCGTCGACCAGAGAAGAACTGGGGGGAGGAGAATACCATTTGTGTAGTGTTCAGTGGGCCCAGTGTGTGTGTGGTGTGAGAGAAATCCCAAAAGGAAGGGTCACGTGTGGATATTGCCCCAGAGATAGCGTTCTAAAAAGGGGACAGTTTAATATGAGGGTTTGGGATACTGTCTCAAGGCAAAGAGGCCTTGGAGGGTTAATGATGATTAAAAGGTAAATCACTGAGAAAGGGAACGGTCTAAGCTAAATGTTTTTTGAGTTACTGTTCTGAGGCCTAGGAAGCCCATGCATTAAGCTGTTTAGAGACACTACCCTAGATACAGGGGGGTCTACTTGTTGTAAAGCCTCGTTTTGTGTAGCAGAAATATTGTGTTTTTGAAGTAAAGACATAGTTGCGGTAAAGGCCAGAGAGAGTCTGTGTAGTAAAAGGGATTCAGAAGTTCCGCCCTAGAGAGAGGGGGTCTGTCTGTTTGTTTTAAGTTGTGAGGAAAGAGTACTGTTACATTATAAAGCAATGCATTGTTTTAGGCAAAAATAATTTTGAAGTAAAAAGGGCCAGACCTGCGTGTAAAACTTTTGACCGGGCTGGAGATCTGAAGAGTCATACATAGATGAATGGCACAGGTGCCTGAGATAAGGACCTTACAGGAGACTAAGGATATTAAAACACATTTAGTGAGAGAGCAGGAGCACATAAAATATAGATAAACAATGTTAGGTTTCGTCCAGAAGAGTGAGTGAGTAGAGAACAAATAGATAATCTAGAGTTGTTATTGGAGGTAGTGACGCAAAAGATAAAGTTGGAGATCACTGATATTTACTGTAAATAATAATAATAATAATAAAAATAAAAATAAAATAGTCCAGGGGCTGAGTGTGAGGAAAATTTTGGTAGCCTTTATACCTGAGGGGAAGAGACACCTGGTGAGCATGGGGGAGGGGGGGGGGGCATAGAATGTAGGAATGTTAGTGGAAGGGCCAACTCTGTTATATAAGGAGGAGTTACGACCTCCGCAGTATCAGGGACAGTATCTGTTAGTGGAAGGGCCACCTCTGTTATATAAGAAGGAGTTACTACCTCTGCAGTATCAGGGACAGTATCTGTTAGTGGAAGGGCCACCTCTGGTATATAAGGAGGAGTTACTACCTCTGCAGTATCAGGGACAGTATCTGTTAATAGAAGGGCCACCTCTGTTATATAAGGAGGAGTTACAACCTCCGCAGTTTTAGGGACAGTATCTGTTAGTGGAAGGGCCACCTCTGGTATATAAGGAGGAGTTACTACCTCCGCAGTATCAGGGACAGTATCTGTTAGTGGAAGGGCCACCTCTGTTATATAAGGAGGAGTTACGACCTCCGCAGTTTTAGGGACAGTATCTGTTAATAGAAGGGCCACCTCTGTTATATAAGGGCCAGTTTCCAGTAATAGTGGGCAAGGTATAATTCAGAGGGGAAGAAACAGAAAAATGAAGCAAATAGGAAACAGAAAGAAATGGCAAGTTGGATACAGGGAAGTGAGTGCATTGCTGCGGCAGGGGGTGGAGGAAAGACTGCGAGGAAGTGAGATAATAACAGAAGGCAACGTATGTGGGTCTGAGTTAAAAGGGAGTGAGATAAAGGTGGAGTATGCAGCAAGTTGTTATAATGCAGAAGGGCTGGTGCATCTGTTGGACATCCCTAACCCTCCATCTAAAGGATGGAGTCAGTTTCAGAAGGACACAGAAAAGGGAAGTGAGGAAGGAGTAGAGGAGGAATGCGTGGATCAGGATTATTCAAATCACAGTCCTTGAGGTCTGAGAACTGCTGGGTTTCCAGCCTTCCTTTACCTGTCAGTCAGGTGTGAAGCCTCTGACCAATCAGAATCAGTCACTATTAAACTAACTACCTGGCAGAACTGAAAACAAGGCCCGGATTTGGAATCGAGGTCCAGATTTGAAGAACAATGGTGTAGATCATAGTACTGTAGTGAGAAGCAGGAGGACTGTAAGGCCCCCCCCACCAGGGACACCCCGATGCTCCCATCGATAGTGAAAAGACCACAGGCACTGTATGTGCCGTGGGCAGGACAGGATCTGGAGGGCCTGATTCTAAGACTCCCAGTTCTGGCAGAAGGGGTTGGAAAGTGGATAAAAGCATGAGGAGGAAACTATGGGTCGTCTCCTGGCGATAGGGGACATAATGGCGGTTCTGGCTCGCGGTTTGGGGGTTGACTAATGCAGAGAGTGCGGCGACAGGGACTCCTGTGAATGATGCATGTCACTCTGACAGTTAAATGCTAACCTCCCTGACTGAGTGTGGCTGAAATGAAGGTGGAGCCCATAAAGGAGGGGGGGAGCCCAGCTGCCTGTCTGCAAGCCCAAAAAAAGCGGTGGAGCACTGAGACAGAGCAGGACCTGCAGGATTCTATGTACAAAGATCTGTACCGGAGGGCTCTGCAGGACACACTTCCGAAGCCAGTGAGAAGCAGGCTAAGGCAAGTGCTGGGACTTATTACTACTGTATGCCTGAGGAGCAGCTGATCCACACTACTGACTTGTACAGAGAGGAGGAGGACTTTGCTAAAGAGCATGAGAGGGAGCTGACAAAGAAACTGAGTCACCGGCAAAAAGAAAACAGTCCAGGCACCAGTGGTCTCTCTGGACCCAAGCCCCCGGGCCAGCCTGTGGACAGCTGACAGTCTCCTGTCGCTGGAGCTCCCCAGGACACTAACTGGCCTCCGGTCCCTAAATGGAACAGAGTGAGTAAATACAATTAATGAAGGTTTCCTCTAAGGGAAACCATTTACCCACAAATTTGATGATCCCAGACCCTGGAGAGACTGGGGAACAGGCTGTTTCAGCTAGTGTGCTGGAGCTGTGATCAGCCTGGGTTTTGTATGTTCCAAAATCTTGTTCAGATAGGGGACAAATATGTAAATATGTCCATGCTAATACCAGAGACAGTATAATTTATACAGGGTAGATGATGTTATTGGAAAGGTTTGGGAAATCCTCGAACAGTGGAGACCATTTATATAGGAAAAATATAGCAATGTGCTAAACTAGAAACAGGATAAATATAGTTGTTTGTTACAATGGGAGATTTCAGAGATCCTGGAGCAGTGGGGTCGGCTGATAGATTCACTGCCAGACCAAGAGAAAGACAGGATGCACATGACGTGCAGAGAGTGTAGGAGATTTGGGGATTTCTGGCTGTGGAGAGTGATAGGAGTGCAGTGTGAAGGGAAATAGAGTGCAGAGGAATGTTGGCCGGAGATGGAAAGGGGAATGCCTGAGGAGGTGTGTTCCATGATAAGGAAGTAGGCCAAGTGACATCAGCTAACTCGGGAAACAATAGAAGGGTCACTGGAGGTAGAGGGTGGTGGTGCTTATCAACAGAACCTGTGACACCTCCCTCCTGCCTGTCCCAAAGACAGCAGGCAAAATGTGGAGGTTAGTTTATGATTTGTGTGCAGCAAAATAGTTAGTGGAGGATCAGTGGAAGATCCCAGTCCTCACAGCCTGCTAACAAATGTACCACAGAGCCCAAAGTGGTTCACAGTTGTGGATTTGTAGTTTGGGATATTTTTCAGTGTGTCCCTAACGTAACAGTCAAAGCTTCTGTGAAGAAGCACAGCGATAGAGAATGTGGGTGATCTGCTCTGTGTTATATACTGAGGCACTGCAGCTGTTGTAGCCGACGGACTTACCGAAAGGGGGGCATAAGGTGCCCAAAGCCAAGCTGCAATACAAGATAAGAACAGGCTGCATACTTGGGGTGTGAGTTCAGCCACGGGAAGGGGGGTCCTTATGAGGCCTCTGTGTGGAAACAAAAGAGGGAGGCTAAGGACACTGATGGTCTCATAGACGGATTTCCGGTTGTGTCTCTGTCGGTGTCTGACACGTTGATAATGCATGTGCATGTTCCTCACCATCGCATAAGGGGGGAGTACTACGGCAAACAAAAAAAAAAAGGTTTATGAGTTGAAGTTGCACTTGGGGTATCTAACTGAAATATGCAAAGTTATTTTCAAGCAGGAAAAAACGGAAAGCAAGACGGCAAAGGAAGAGGAGGACAAGCCAGTCGTCTCCCCAGGAGACAGAGTACACCTCCAAGTGTTAAATCGCAAGGGTTACAGGTTGAGATCAGGATCAGGATCAGAATCCCGTTTATTGGCCAAGTATGTGAGCGAACACATACTTGGAGTTTGATTCGGTTAGATGGTGTCTCTCAAGCACAACAGTATAAAAACAAGAACAATATGTAAAGTCACAATAAACAATATACTGAGCAATATAATATACAGTAATGTACAATCTATAATATTAATGTAATATAAATTAATGTTTAATAAATGTTTAAAAATGTATTTAAGTGTTATTTGTACATATAATATGTTTATACTATTGTTTATACTGTTTATTATATATATATTTATAGAGATATATGTATATACATGTGTACATGTATACATACATATGCATATATACATACATACACACACATATACACATAAAGTGTATAAATGAACAATACAATATAATAAGCAATATAAATCTTATATACAGAAGATACAAAGATATAAATATATACTACAGAGTACATAAAATGCAGCTGCAATGCTGTAGATGTTCAGCAGTGTGACAGTTCAGCTGTTTGCTGTAGGAGGGAGATGGCGAGGGGATAAAGACTGTTCCTGTATCAGGGGGTCCTGGTCTGTAGGCTTCTGTAGCGTCTGCCAGAGGGCAGCAGGTCAAAAAGTCTGTGTGCAGGGTGTGCGGGATCTGTGATGATTTTCTCTGCCCTTTTCCTGGATCTTGAGGGAGACAGGTCCTGGGTGGAGGGCAGGGGGGCACACTGTAAAAAAAAGAAACACCACATCTAATTAATAAAATTAAGTCAACAGATTACAAACAATATAATTAATTAAATATAACTATGTATGGTTTTAAGCCTTGGGCAACTTAGCTCTTGGGATTACTGGAACACGCAAACCCCTCCACCACGATAAGGTGTCGGCTCAAGGAGGGGCTCAAAAAAAACATTAGTTCAAATTTAATCAAAAATTAAGTGCATATTGCTACCTCATTTTATTTAAATAAATTCTATAGGTTGTTTCTATAGGTTGTCAGTGTATATCAGTGATGGACAAAATGACACTTTATGAACTACTCGCTGTATTACATTTTTTATCCACTAGATGGGGGTCTCTGCACAAAGAATGCCCAAAGCAAACCAAGATCAGCATCTAGTGGGAAGAGAAAACACTACATAGTACATTTATACATACAGTACAGTGAATCCTGATGGTAGCAAAATCTTCATTCTGCTAATACCAGAGGATGACATGAATATGAGACCTTGGGTATGAACTGCCTCATTCCTAGAAGGCAGTGGCCTGGATCATGTCCTGGATGTTACAGTTACTCTAATTCTCACCCAGTATTAGTGGGGCTTGAATTATCTTAAAGCAGATAATAATAATAATTTCTGAACTACTCTGCTTTTTTTATAAGAATATAACAAGAAATTTAAAATAAGGTTAAGGTTTAATCATTAATTAAAATGAAGCACAGGGAATGTGGATGTCCTGGCTTGTAAGGAGAAGGGGGTACAGGAACATACCCCAAAGTTTCTTAAGGAGAAAGAGGGACTTTCTGAATGGCTTCTTCTCACCTGGCTTGGGGAGGCTGTTCTGCCTCCTCTTTGGGAAACTACAGGCCGCCACCTTTATCTTGTTGGGCGTCCTTAAGGTTGACGGTGAGGAAACCATAGTTACTGTCAGCATAGGTGACGTAGCTGTCAGCATTATAATTATTATTATTACAATTAATTTGGTAATTTTGCACATGTCCCAGCATGCCCCACATGCAAATGTAAATAGCCCTTGTCATCGTTAATATTAAAGGTTGAATTTCCCTATTGTTGCTCATGTGTTTGCCCGTGTCTTGTGTGTACCCTTTCCGATCCTCGTGGATTTAACTTGTGTAAATTTCCCAACATGTGCACATCTTAAAGTTCCATGTCTGACACCCTTGTGTTTCTGTATATTTAATTTAGTGCTCGTTGGATGCCTGTTATAGTTTTTCTAAAGACTGCAATAAAAGATTCCTTGTTTCCTCGCTCTTCTCAGCTCCCGTGATGCCTCGGTCTGCCCAGATACTTTTCTTTAATAAAACTTACCATTTTTATCCAAAGTACATTACTGCTTGAAAGCTTATTACCCATACTTTGATTGTAGTATCACTTACTTTTCAGTGAATGCAAGTAAACATTATTTCTGTTTTACTTATATAATGAAACCAGGCGGGGTCATTTTGACCCCAATATCAATCAATTGAAATAAACTTAGTGTGGTCCCGGCGGGACGCATGTCCCAGCACACCCCGCATGCAGTTGTAAATAGGTGGATCTCGTGGAGAAGCAACAGCACCCTTGAGGGACCAGAAGCTCATCTGCTGGTGCTGTGCGAGACGAGGGCACCAGGCTTGCCATTGCCCGTAAGCTCGCACTAGAGCCTCTGGCAGATGAGCAAGAGACGTCGGGGAAAGGGAGGCAATCTCCGCACCATCCAAGTGCACTGGACCATGCAGTGCAAGCTGAAGCCGCTCCTGCCTGCCTGCCGATACCTAATAGAAGGCAGGCACCACAGCAGACTCAAACCGCTCACTGGCTGCCAAGAGCCAGACGAGGGGCCCCGGTGCAACTCTGGCTGCGAGTACGATCAGCAGAGGCAGCGGGTGGAGGCTGCTCTGTCAGAGCAGGAAGAGCCGTGCCGCAGCTGGAAGACCCAGCTTTCTACAGAGCGCCTAAGCTTCATGAGTGACGGGAGCAGAACCAACAAGACTGGAAGTGGCTGTGGGAGTCCAGCAGGAGCTGGAGCAGCTCCACAATGAGTTGGCCAATTGGGAGCAGGAGTGCGACCCAGGGGAAATGGTGAACAAGTTGTAAACTTATCTATCAAAAAATATTGCTTGTATTTTTAGTAAATGAGCGTCATATCATGGCAGGGAAGGAGGCGAGTGTAAGCGTACCGAAGAACAAAAAATGAAAGAAAAAAAATGTTTATTTCCATATTTCTTTATAAACACTGCTATTTAATTTTTATAATCTTTACGGACACCTTCTGCTTGTGAGATAATTACTAAATATTCTTTGTTCACTCAGCATAACCAAAGCGATGGTTCATTGATTAAGGGGAAGTGTTAGATGATAAATGGGATTCACGGATGAGTATTTTCTTCATGACAAAATGTTAATCAATTTCTATAAAAAAAAGACGTGTCCATAAACTATCACTATTTATTAAAACATATTTTATTGTGACCCAAATCCAGTACTATACCTAGATTCCATAACTGTCAGCAATATATTTATTTATTTCACCCAGATGTAAAAAGAGCTTAAACTTATCTGGGACATATCATGCATACAATCTAAAAAAGCCTGGATGAAATTTACATACATGTTTTCTATAGAACAATGTGAAATAAAATCCTTCCCCCTCCATGTGATCCTCTTTGTTGCAGCCAAACTATTGAGTATTTCAGTTAATGAATAGGTCAACAGGTATCAGCAGAATACATTTGAAGTCAGTTTGACCTTCCAATCCAGAGATGGGGGGGGTATTTTGATAGGGAAGAAAATCACATTTTACTGGCATGTTGCATTTGATAAGCAGCCTCCAAAATTATTGGCACCCCTTGTAACAATTTTTAAATAGGGTTAGAAAAAACCACCTTTTGGTGAAGCAGCTTTGGTGAAACATGTCACACTGAAAAACGTGCAAGAAAAAAATCAAGAAATCAAGAAATAACTATTTTAAAAAATTACATTCACCATGATTATTGGCACCCCTGCTTTTAATACTCTGCACAGCATATTCTTCTCCTATAACATTTTATGAGATTGGAGAAGGGGTGCCAATAATTGTGGAGGGTGCTCCACAATTGATGGCCTTAAGTGACAAACACCACACCCAGTGTGCAGTGTTGCACATTTAGAAAAATACTGCTGTCTCACTGTAGACAGGAAATGCAAAGTGGAATTAGGTATAATGCAAGCAATGCAATTGTGCAACAATTAATACATACAGCAAAGCACTGTTTTACCTGCACAAACCTGCACTTAAGTAAAACAATTAACTCATGTCTCAAGAGCAAATAATTCCACCAACGAATTAGTCAATGCCACCAAATTGAAAAGTACAATCAGCACCGTTTTAACCATGAAAGCCAAAATGCTTAGACATATTATCAGTATATCAGTGTAAGCATGCTCCTGAGTTCCACAATTCTGAATGAGTCATTTCCCACTTTCTCATTGTCAGTGACCGATGAATGACAAAGCATTCATGTTAAAGACATCAGTTTCAACATTGCAAGGTTATGCATTGCAGTATGTAAAGTTCACTGGCAAAAGAAAGCACTCATACAGTACAGTATGCACAAGTAATTTCTTTAGATCTCAAAACACAGTACAATAGCAAACCAACACATCACCTAGTAAAAAGCAATAAAATGTCAATACAGGAACAACAAAATTACAACAAAATGATGTACTGCATAAACCAAAAATACAACAATGGTAATTGTCAGTGGGGCAGGTGTCCGAAGGACCCAGAACGCCCTGCATCATGCTGCCGCAGACACTACCCACATGTCGGAGCAGTTACCCATTGACCGTGACCCAAGCTGAGTCCAATCCAGTGCAGTACAGTCACCCAGCTGCCAAAGTATTCTCAGGAGGGACCAGCAGCACCCAGCATTTTGGACACGCCGACGCCAATGGAACCCTCGCAACACCACTACTTTGTTGAAAACGTCTGTCAAAACATGATTACTGTTTATGTAGATGGGTGCTCATTCAAACATCAAGGGACCCTGAAAGCTGGAGCAGGCATTCTGTGGCTCAACGACGACCCTGTCCCACCACAACAGCTCAAGGTCAGTCCTCACATGTCGCAGTACACAGAGCTGGCAGCAATCTTAATCGCCTTGGAGGTGGCCTCAGAATGTGAAGTACAGGACCTGCTGGTCTACACAGACTCCGAGTACACACATCTTAGCTTCAGGTGCCATCTCCTTCACTGGAAACAGAATGGCTTCAAGACATCAGAGAACAAGACAGTCTAATTATGAGACCTCCTGCAGGTGTACGATGCTCTGATTACCACACAAAACATGCATATCTATTGGAAAAAGGTTCACGGTCATTGCAGCTGCTGCAGCTCCCAGTGGGGCGCCCAGGAGCCTCTTGGGCCGTGGATTGGACTCAGCTTGGGTCACGGTCAATGGGTAACTGCTCCGACATGTGGGTAGTGTCTCTGCGGCAGCATGATGCAGGGCGTTCTGGGTCCATCGGACACCTGCCCCACTGACAATTACCATTGTTGTATTTTTGGTTTATGCAGTACATCATTTTGTTGTAATTTTGTTGTTCCTGTATTGACATTTTATTGCTTTTTACTAGGTGATGTGTTGGTTTGCTATTGTACTGTGTTTTGAGATCTAAAGAAATTACTTGTGCATACTGTACTGTATGAGTGCTTTCTTTTGCCAGTGAACTTTACATACTGCAATGCATAACCTTGCAATGTTGAAACTGATGTCTTTAACATGAATGCTTTTTCATTCATCGGTCACTGACAATGAGAAAGTGGGAAATGACTCATTCAGAATTGTGTAACTCGGGAGCATGATTACACTGACATATTGACAATATGTCTAAGCATTTTGGCTGTCATGGTTAAAATGGTGCTGATTGTACTTTTCATTTTGTGGCACTGACTAATTCGTTGGTGGAATTATTTGCTTTTGAGACATGAGTTAATTGTTTTGCATAAGTACAGGTTTGTGCAGGTAAAACATAGTGCTTTGCTGTATGCATTACTTGTTGCACAATTGCATTGCTGGCATTGTGCCTAATTCCACTTTGCATCAGAGGCTGAAGAGGACACTTTAAATACATTGGGCGTGTGTTTCCTGTCTTCAATGAGACAGCAGTATTTTTCTATACTGCACACTGGGTGTGGTGTCTGTCACTAAAGGTGATCAGTTGATTTGTATTTTGCATTTTTGCATTATATTTTGCATAATTTAACCACTATTCTTGAATTTGTATTCCTAGTTTGATTTTTTTTTTTTACTTTAGTACTCTCAAATTGGTGACGAGTAAGTATTTTTTCATCTATTGCATGATTTATTGCACCTAAAAATGGTTTTAATAAAGAATGCCTTCATTAAACAATACAGCACCCTCCACAATTATTGGCACCCCTTCTCCAACCTCATAAAAGGTTATAGTAGAAGATTCCGCTGTACAAAGTATTAAAAGCAGGGGTGCAAATAATTATGGCGAATGTGATTTTCTTAAAAATTGTTTTCTTGATGAAGGATTTTTTTCTTGGAATAAATATATTTCATTGAAAGGTTGGATGTTTCAGAAAAAGTTTTGAAGCTGCTTCACCAAAAGGTGGATTTTTTCTAACCCTTTTTACAAATCTTTACAAGGGGTGCCGATCATTTTGGAGGCTGCTTATCAAATGCAACATGCAAGTAAAATGTGATTTTCTTCCCTATCAAAATACCCCCCCATCTCTGGATTGGAAGGTCAGACTGACTTCAAATGTATTCTGCTGTTACCTGTTGACCTATTCATTAACTGAAATACTCAATGGTTTGGCTGCAACAAAGAGGATCACATGGAGGGGGGAGGATTTAATTTTGCATTGTTCTACAGAAAACATGTATGTAAATTTCATCCAGGCTTTTTTAGATTGCATGCATGATATGTCCCAGATAAGTTTAAGCTCTTTTTACATCTGGGTGAAATCGATAAATATATTGCTGACAGTTATGGAATCTAGGTATAGTACTGGATTTGGGTCATAATAAAATATGTTTTAATAAATAGTGATAGTTTATGGACACATCTTTTTTTTATATAAATTGATTAGCATTTTGTCATGAAGAAAATCCTCATCCGTGAACCCCATCTATTATCTAACACTTCTCCTTAATCAATGAACCATCGCTTTGGTTATGCTGAGTGAACAAAGAATATTTAGTAATTATCTCACTAGCAGAAGGTGTCTGTAAAGATTATAAAAATTAAATAGCAGTGTTTATAAAGAGATATGGAAATAAACTTTTTTTTTCACTTTTTTTTCTTCCCTACGCTTACGCTTGCCTCCTTCCCTGCCATGATATGACACTTATTTACTAAAAATACAAGCAATATTTTTTTGATAGATAAATTTACAGCTTGTTTGCCATTTGAGTACCTTTATTAAAAAGAAAATGTCATATCTTTGATTCATCAAGTAACCTCTAGCAGTTAAAACAGCAGAGAAAATTCAAGGTATTCTTTCTAGACAGAAAACACTACACTTTTTATGGGATTAAACAATTAACTAGTATTGTTTCATACTGTTTCCATATTATAAAATGAAAAGTTGTATCTTAATTATTTTTATTTATACTTATTCTCTTAATTTTCAAACACACAAAAAGAGTAAAACATCAGCAGTTTATGAAATAAATAAAAAGTGGTAAAAACCAGTGGTGTGCAAAATTTTTTGACTGGTTGCGTATCTCTTATTCTGATGTTAGTTCCTTGTGTATTAGACACAGCCACAGCCCACAGAAAGTGTGCAGGGAACAGTGTCAGGGTCTCTGCACCCATCCAACCTGCCCTTCTTGTCCTGTTCTCCACCCTGTCTCTTGTCCTTCGGCCCCAGTACGCTCTGCCAGTTTCCCAACTTGTCACATGGCTCTCCAGGTTGCGTGTTTGCTTAATGGTGGCATTTTCCCTGTTTATGGGTTCAAGGCTGGCTAATGATCAGCCTTTATCTCTTTTTGTTTTATGTTATTTAGTCTTCATTAATCCCTTTTTAGTTTTTGACCCCTCGTGGTCTTTTTTGGTTTGTTGTGTTTGTGCTGTATTCTGTGTTCCTTCAATAAACCCCTTTTTTTAATTCTCAGAGCCGCCAGTGGGTCGTCTGCCCCTTTTTGTGCCTGATGCCCGAGCCGCCCGAAATCATGACACTTTTTGCGTATTTGACTTTCTGTTCCACAGTATTTTGTGTCCTTTTGAGTTTCTGTTCCAGATTTGCCCTGCTTGTATTCTGTTCTGGTTTTGTTGTACTTTATTTTATTATTTCATAGTGTAGTATTTCCCTGTTTCCTTAGTTTCAGGTCTTTGGTTCCTTAGTTCTGTGTTCATTAGTATTACTTGCTTCTCCTCTGTCTTGTTGCTCTCTGCCCTTGGTGAATAATTGTTGCCTTTTGTTATTTCTTGTTATCAGTGTATTTAAGTGCCCGCCTTTGTACATGGAAAGGGAAACTGCACACCAGATAAATTCTGGTTTTAGTGATTCTCATAATGTACAATATATAGGGTGTCCATAAATTCTTTACAATTTCAAAAATGTATTACAAAGGAAAATGAAAAGACATTTAGAAAATATTACTAAATGAGACGCATATATGTAAGTTTACCTCATTTAATACACCTCTATATGGACACCATTAGTTGCATGAAGCACATCAAGACGGTGCTCCATTTCTTGCCATGTTTGCTGAAACCAAGCACACATAGCTTTTTGGTGTATTTTTAGTCTAATTTGTAGAAGTGAGGAGGAGAAATTCTTTCTGTGACACCAAAAGGGTGTGACAAAGCAGTCTATATATAACGTGTCTATGTTTCAGTGTAAGTGAAGCTGAAGCTACAGCAGAAACTCAATTCACTGGTCTGAAGTGTATGAACTCTGAAGTGGATTTTCAGCTGAAGAGGTAAATGTTCTCCTCTGTGGTCTTATTCTCTCTCATTCGGTTTAGAATATAACATAAAATGTTCAAATGTATTTTTATAGTAAAACATCATTAAAGTTAAACTTAATATCTGAATTAACATGCACTATAGTCAGATTTAGTTTTCTGTCCGGTAATTATATTGATACTAAATTGTTCTTCTTTGTACAAAAAACAGCTGTTTATTAAAGCAAATTTACTGGTTTTCAGAGGAAAGTATGGCATGCACGGATGAATATGCAGATGACTTCTGTGTTGGTTTTGATTCCTCTTTGGAGCGTGACAAAACATGGAGAGGTAGGAGGACGTACACCATGTACCATGGTACCACAGGAACTGCCGCATCAAGTATTAAGCAGCAAGGATTTCGCCAGTCCACAGATGGCATGCTTGGACCTGGAGTCTATGTCAGTCGGAGCTTTCAGAAGGCCCGAGCCTACCCGATAATTCTACCCCTATTTGAGCGAAGAGTAGTACTCAAGCTGAGGGTTCGAGTAGGAAAGGTAAAGAAGATCGACCGGCAGGGACACCCCCTCCAAAAAACCTGGCATGACCATGGATATGACTCAGCCTGGGTGCCACCCAACTGCGGAATGGTTAAAAGTGGCATGGAAGAAGATTGTGTTTGGGATCCCTGGAGGATAAAGATTTTAGATACAATCTATTTGTAGTTTTAAACATACGTACAGATTATAATTTTTTTTTGTTGAAAATGAATAATTTCAATGATTTAAAAAAGTCTTGATGAAAATATGCCAGTAATAGAAGAGAGGGCATAACCCTCATCCTACCAGCAGGGGTATCTATTTAAAAAACTATATATAATAATAATAATTTTTTTTTTATTTAAATAACAATTACTTCATTACTTAATTATTTCATGACTGTCAATAAATTTCTTCCTAATGATGTCAAATCATTCTTTTCTATTTCTGCTTAGATTACTACTTTTTAAAAACAAAAATGTTTTGGGGTCCCAGAGAACCCCAGTCAAAAGTGTACATTTCCACCTGTGCAGTTTTAATAAATAGATAATGTTTGCTGTGGGAGCCAAAGCATTTTGTATGGTATTAATGTCTCTATTATGTATAAAAGGAATAAGGTATGGGACTGTTATAAATGGTAAAGACTGTATAGAAGTATAGATGTTTATCCATCCATCCATTTTCTCCCGCTTATCCGTGATCGGGTCGCGGGGGCAGTAGTCTCAGGAGGAAAACCCAGACTTCCCTCTCCCCGGCCACTTCCTCCAGCTCCTCTGGGGGAATCCCGAGGCGTTCCCAGGCCAGCCGA
>JAABNY020000019.1:17422436-17456541 GCA_015164015.2 Brevimyrus niger
TTATCCTACTGGGTCGCGGGGGGTCCGGAGCCTATCCCGGAAGCAACGGGCACAAGGCAGGGAACAACCCTGGACAGTCACCCTCACACACCAGTCACTCACACATGCAAACCTATGGGCAATTTAGCAACTCCAATCAGCCTTAGCATGTCTTTGGACTGTGGGGGGAAACCGAAGTACCCGGAGGAAGCCCCACGACAGCACAGGGAGAACATGCAAACTCTACACACATGTAACCCAGACGGAGACTTGAACCCAGACTCGAACCACTGCACCACCATGCCACCCCAAACCTAAACAGGCTTCGTTATTTTAATATCTCATGTATGACAATTATGCTGTTATCTGGCTCACTTTATTTCACTGACTTCTCTTGAAGGTTTCCCTGCCTTTGGTTTCCTTAGTCTTTCGGTTGTTAAAATATATTTTTGTCTATATGCTTATGTACTCAGCCTTGCATTTAGGCAACATCCTTATCTTGTTTGTTTAGCCAACAGCCAGTAAATGCAGAAAATTAAGTTGACCATTGGTTAGGAAGTAAAAGAAACAACAAAACAACATCTGTTTACCTGTAAGCCTCCAGCAGTCTTAATCACGCATCAGCTTCCCCAGCGTCAGCTCCCCTACTGCTTGGTCTCCTGCCTCTCCCTCAATTTTTCAATATACTTTTGTATATCTATCTGGTATATAAACTGAACTTCAGTGTTCCTGTTTTTGCTGTTGTATCAAAAACAGAGACACTTACCATGTGACGTCCTGCTCCCAACAATCCTGATTGTGTGCCACACCCACCTCGTTACCTCCTGTTTTGCCCTAATTGGAGTCACCTGTTGCTTGTTAAGTCTAGGTTGTGTTTGGTATTTAGTCAGTGTCTCTGTTAGTGTTCCCCAGATCTGTCATTCTAGTAGTCTATGCGTGAGAACCCTGCCTGTGTCTTCAACATTAAATCCCCTCGTTATCCCTACCTTTGGAGTCCTGCCTCTTGGTGTTTGCTACGCTCACGCCCGGACGTTACATACCATTAAGTTTTTGATCACAATAACCAATTATAACAGCAGCATTATGCGGGCAAGTTAGTCTATATTAGTCTTAAAATAGCCAACAATGTCACTTTTCTTTCACTTAAGGAAACATAGGTAAATTACGTAGTAAGCAATTACCAGTTATTGACACCTACTCACAATCTCTCAACGCCCATGGCCAAAATCTCTAGCAACACCCCTGATGCTACATATCAAAGTTATTATTCAGTGGAAACCACTTATAGTAATCACGAATATAGTTAACACAGCATATGGAAAAAAAATTAAAACTGGGGCAATTCTTTTTTTATCTTTACTTTGTTTGCCCTACTTTGCCTTGTGGTAACTCGTCTGCTTCTGAATAACTATTTGAGGCTAATGTGGCTTGCACAGAAAACATGACGAGAAAAGAAAAGTCATTTTCTCTCAATGACAAATATAGACTCATCAAAGGTTATGATAAACTACCAAATACGAGCCGCTGAGATGCAGCAGCGAAACTATACACTGTAAAAAAAATGCCCGTAAAAATACGGTAAAAGACTTTAAATGGCGACGGGGAAATCAGGTAAAATACCATGTGAAATATAGAGAAAGAACTATAAATATAAATACAAAATGTTTCTGTATTTAATACATTGTTTTAAAAATGCAGTAAAAATACTGTAAAATATCTTAAATGATAACGGGAAAATGCTGTAAATATCAATCAGGTAAAATACTTTTTAAAATACATCAAATATTTGTAAGTATAAAACCTATCTTTATTTAATACGACTTTTAATTGTAACGAAATAATTTGTAACATGATAATGACATGACAATATGTGTTTGTCAATACCCCCACTTAGCCCTACCCCTCCGTTTTGCGCGTACCCCCGTAGGGTAGTGTTGTCCCATTTCTTTTTAGCAGCGTGGGGTAGTGGTGTTCAGCCCTGAAGATAGCCCTCGAAACGGAGATTTTTCAGATGCTGACTCAAAACCGAGTGAAAGAAAAAAAATCCCACACTACATTGTAATATACAACAAGAGAAGAAAAGATGGCTAAGGTGGGGAAAGAAGCTCATATCTTTATTAATACACTTGCAAAAAATATCAATTTTTAGCGGAATATCTTAGTTTAATGTAAGTGAAACGGAGTTTTCCAAGTCTCCAGTGGTTGTTTTACAAAAACAATTTTCTGAAAATCGCTAATTCCGTGCGTAGAGACAGAGCAGTATCTCTAGTATTTATAGAAAAAGATTCGAGAAGGGGTGAGTTTCACAAAACCGTCGAAGAATTAGGAATGTATTTATTCAGAGACAGAGAGCATTCAAAGTACTTTTTATGTAGTTTTTTGGCTACGATACTTTTGGGAAACTCAGCCCCGATCGTTTTCTGTGTTTCTTGCAATAGTCTTCTAAGTGCATTATTCTACGTCGTGCAATATGTAAAATACATACTAACATATTGTTTACGCAGCATAAATACATTGTTTATGCTAAACGTGTGCATGTTTTATAGAAATATTGCATGCAATATGCTTCATTTTAAATCTCCGTGCCATTGCCAAGGGAATGCTAATCCACAAATCGACAGTGTCATAATCATTTTTTAATCTAGGGACACGTCAGTGGTATAATCATGTTGTAATGTTAAAGTGACTTGTCCGTGTTATAAGCATGTTGTACTATTTCAGGGACTCCCGAGCAAACCAGCTCGAGTGGTGTCCCGATTCCAATGTAAAGATTTCAAGCCCTACCCCTTGTGGCTACGATCTGTGAAGTCGACTTCGGAAGGGAGGGCCCTCAAAATCTAGTGGTAGGGCTAAGGCAGGAGAAATGGGATTGGGCCTAAATTGCCCATAGGTGTAAATGTGAGAGTGAATGGTGTGTGAGTGTGCCCTGTGATGGGCTGGCCCCTTGTCCTGGGTTGTGCCCATAGGCTCAGACCCTCTGTGACCCAGAAGGATAAGCGGTTTGGAAAATGGATAGCATACTGTTATACATTAAACAGTGCTCCTGTAATTTTAAAGTAGAATTTATACTGTGGCGTCAGTCAGCCAAATGCTGTCTAGCCTATTTGCATGTGTCCCAGCATGCCGCACTGTCGTACTGAGAATGGCCGCTGTCTATGTCATGGATGTAGGTTCCATGCATTGTGTGTTCTGCACTGGTGCCTGGCTTAAGTTTAAGCTTCATCCCTGTGTGTTTCATTGTGTATAAATTACCCACCATGTGTAGTTCCCATTGTACATACAGTGACCCTCCCCTTGTTCCTCCACTTAGAAGTAATACTTCTTCTTGTATGCTATCACTTAAGCAGGTGTTGTGGTGACTGGTGTGATTCACAGTTCTGTTAAGCTCTACGAATAGAAGAGCTTAACCAGATTGTATTTGCGACGTAGTATCGTGGCCAGAATCAACGAATAATACAATACAGTAGAAAATCTATACCTGTACATTTTATAGTAACAATTCGTAGTTTTTTGCAGTTTTAAAACTGTTAATTTACAATTAAAATTTACAATTACAATTAAAATACAATTAAAAAACGTAATACAGTGGTACCTCAGGTTCTGTAACTTAATCAGTTCCAGACTCCAGATCGAATCATAAATAGTTCTGATGAAATTTTTCCCATAAAAAATATTGGAAAATAATTAATTGGTTCCCGGCACCCTAAAATTTCACTTAAATATGTTTTTTTTAAATATGTTTGTTTTTTTTAAGCATTTAAACACAAAATGAACAGGATAAACCAAAAAGAGCATTTTTTTCTTAATGGTTTCCAAAACAATAAAGATCTGATCCCAGATAGTAAATGTGAAAATTAATTTATTTAATTTACTTTATTTGTTTATTTGATTACCAAAACTTAAAAACAACATTTAAAGGGCACTCTAAACTTAATCAACAAATAGGCTATGTTTACACACAATTTCCTAACAGCTAAGCACAAGGGGGCAGTCACGCTTCATAAAATCTTTTTACATATGCAGTATTTGTTAAACATTTCCAACTGCCTTTAAAGAGGGGTGTCATCCAAGCAACTAGGCTGAATGTGAAATACAATTGACTTTATTTATGATTTCCAACGGCTATTTTATTGTCTTTTAATAGCCGTCGTGCTGCATGTGAGCAGCATTTTGACTGAGCAGATAGTACGCTGTTTTGCTGTTTGCGGCAACCACTCGTGGAGTTTTTCAGTCAGATTTGTTTCTGAAATTAATATACTGCACAGTTGAAATGATGAATGCTTCTTTGGTATGTGACAGTGTAACGCCTTATTTTTTGTTAAAGAGTTGAAGGGGAAGAAAACATCTGGAAGAGAGAAAAAAACCAACAGTGCTTTATTGACTGATGACTGAAAAAACAGCTGGGATTGTTACATTATTATTGATTTTCGGGCACAGAGAAGTATGTGAAAACTCGAATAGAGATGTGGAACGAGAACAAGTGGACTGTGATGGCAAAACTGAAGCTCCACCATCATGGAGCAAGGTGGGGCGCCATAGCCGTAACCTTGAGACTTGACCACATAATGACAGACCATCGGGACCAGCCCAGTAAAGCGGTCCATTGCAGTCCCCACCCTTGTGTCAGGCTGAATAAAAGCCACTGTGTGGGAAGGGGCACCAGCCGTCGAGGAAGCATTCAGCAGAGGATCCGCAGACACCCAGGACAGAATGGACAATGCCACCTACAGCTACCCGTCGGACTGCACGCCGCTCACCAGCTGCAAGTCCTCCCGTAAGCCTGCGGGTGCCACCGTCATTCACATGGGCCACGCTGGCAAGCCACCCAACGACTACCTGATCTGGTCTCTATGCAACACCCTCTACGTCAACTTCTGCTGCCTTGGCTTTCTGGCCCTCATCTACTCTATCAAGGTGAGCTGGGCTTCTGTGCCACCTCATTCTACTCTATTCAGTCATCTGGCTTTTGTACATTTTCTTGTACTGTATATTGACTCCATGCTATTCTTCCCAATGAAGGTATATTTAGTTTATCCAAGAAGGGCGCTGTAATTTCTGATTAGCATATTGCATTCAGGATCTTAAAATGATTGCTGCCCCATAAAAATTGCTGGCATGTATCTGCTCCATTATATAATTGTTGTGGACTCCTTAAAGCAGTGCTTCCCAATCCGGTCCTCGGGAACCCACAGTCGACATTTTTGCTTCCTTCCAGGAGGGAGCAAAAATGTGTATTGTCTGGCAGGGGGCTTGGAAGGAACAAAAATGTGGCCCGTTTCTGGGTGCCTGAGGACCAGATTGGAAAACACTGTCTTAAAGGCTTTGCCATCAAAATAAAGCATCGCTTTGACTGCACCAAATTCTGCTGTGGGTTCTGTATGGAGTCAAACACCTTGTCTCACAAGCCACAGGAAGCCAAACAGGGAGGGGATATGTACCCAAAGTAGGAACGACATTCTCCACAAGATTAAAAGAAGCACTTCCTCTTTGGCATTGACAAGCTTAAATTACAGACGGTTACTACCAGCTCGGCCCAGCGAATTAAAATCAGCATAATTGACATGTTACAAATGAAAGATTTTCAAAAGATGATTAGAGGCTTTGTGTCCTGAGATAGAGCTGTGCAGACACACACTGTGCACGACAGATGGTCTAAATATGACAAGATTACATGTAGTAAATGGGTATAGTGCAAAACAGTAAAACAGTACACAGAGAAGTCAGGACGCCTTCTTTGCCCTTGGAACCCAGTGACTAAGATCATGTCTAATTTGTGCATGACTGCTGGCATTAGGAACAAAACAATACAAGACAACAATATTGATAGGAATGAATCCAAATCTCTTAGGGGCAAACTAATCTGATAAAATGGCTGCAGCAACAATAAGGAATAAGTTTCGTCTTCCGCCTGCGACGCTCACTCACATGTTGTTACATAGTCAAATGAAGCATCTTTAAAAAGCCACTTATTACTAAACTACCGCCGTGACTCTCAACTTAACTCATTCTCAGCTTCAATGTCTCAGAAGGATTGGAAACTACAAACAAAACCAGATGAAACGTAGGACAGCACTTGTAGTTCGAGGTGCAGCTGAATGGAGATTGTGTGTAATCACAGCCCACCTTGCTAACCGTGGGTCTGGTCTAGGAGCTGCTGAGTGACTCCCCAGCAGTTGCATATTGGCCAGTCTGAGTTCAGCTTCCTTGAAATTACAAATCAGCTGAACTCTTTTGGTTCTTGGGTAAGCAGGAAGCCTGAAAAAACTGCAGAGCGGGCTTGAGACCCACTGATGTTTTACACTCTGAATTGCAGCACAGATCATGCATGGAGAGCCGTCTGACATCAACCTTACGCTATACTCTGCCCCCCCCCCCCCCTCCCCTTCCCTTTCCAAGGCTCGTGACCAGAAAACCCTTGGAGACATGAGAACTGCTCAGGAGTGTTCAGACAAGGCCAAGTGGTACAACATCCTGGCTTCGGGCTGGAACCTGCTGGTGCCGCTGCTGGTGCTGGTGCTGTTAGTACTGTTACTGGTGCACCTGGGCAGCACGGAGGGCTCCTTTGACTTTTTTGGGGAGGACGGCTACCAGAGCTTCATGAAGCTCTTCAGCAGGTAGACCAAATGCAGAAAGAGGCAAGGACACAAAGTCCATGTGACAGATATCAGGTCCCCAGCTAATAAACAGACGCTTCCTTAAAATGGGTCTCCTTGACAAGTAATTTTATGTTTCCTTTGTACCTTTTCCTTGTTACTAATTATTGTTACTTTCATTTTAATTATTATTTGTACTCTTTTCAATATTGCAGTTGCAGAATTTCCAGAAGTTTTATTACACTTTTCCTCTTCTATAATGTGAAGAATACAAATAAAGTGTTAAAATATAACAGTTTGTTTTCATTACTATGACTATAACTATTATTTGCTTTTAGTGGCAGGCTGAAAATTCCATGAATGAATCTGGACACAAGACAGCTACAAAAATACTACACAGTGTAAAACGGCCATAATTATTTTGAGCTCCTGACCAGAGACTGGCTCATTCTCCCATGTTCCCGGGTATCTTCAGTGAGATTTGGGTGGGGCTCAATAACCTACTTCTCATCTGATTTTAGCTCCTTATGCAAGGAAGCTCTGCGTGTTACAGGAGCCTGGCATTGAGGCTCGATGTTAATCCTCTGGCCCTCCACAGTGCCATATTGTTGCCGATACCAATAAGCAGATGCAGTTTTACAGATGCCAGTTAAGGATCACTAAATGCAGAGTGCAGCATGTAGATCTGGGCTTGACTGGGAAACCTTCACTGGTTTGTACCTGGGGAACATCTTCTCCACAAACTTTGATCATCACTCCTAGTGGTGAAATTCATAGAAAACGATCTTATAATTAAAGTATGGTAAATAAACCAAAATAGCAGTAATAAACACTAATATTCAACCAAAATAAAATTTCCAGCAAAAAAACTCAACCAAGTATACACTAGATGCATATTTAAGTTGGACAGGAGGACAAATATATTGTTAGCAAGGAAAGCAGGATGTCAGACAGCCATAATCCCAATCCATACTGTTACAGCCACAGCACACTGAACACACCTGATTCCATTTGTTTAATATCAAATGTCTGATTTAAACTCCTTAAAGCATTTGAGGTCAGGCTGTAACCAGAGTAACTAGACTTAACTCTGAACACAGTGGGCAGGCAGTGTGGCACTATAGAAGATCTCCTCATTCTGTCACAGAGTGTCTTGACACCAGTGCTGCTGCTGCTGGTGGTAGCCTAAGCAAGGTTCATCTGGGCTTTCAGTCAGCTGGAGACTTTCTATTCGCCTGCTCTATTCCTGCCTCTCACCATCCATGGCCCTGCTGTTACTGGCCACGTTCTCCAGGGTCAGGTATTTATATGTAGCTAAATTACAGGCCGAAGTACCAACTTTCTACTTTCCGCCCAGTAAAGAAAAATTTAAATGTTTCCAGATGTGTCTTTGGAGAGATTACAGGCTGAGTGAGTCTCACTGGTTTCTGAGTAAATGGGAGTAGCTTCTTCCCCGAATGATCTAAAAACGGCAGTCTGGTCACAGGAGTGGTCCATGTGTGGGACAGAGCAGCCACAAAGCGATCCGAGGTTCATGTGACTGGCTGGACCACCCCGAGCGGCATCTGGCCAAAGGGCGCCTGCAGAGCTGTCTGGGGCTTCTTCCAAGCCAGCCATGTTTGACCGGCTGCTGCTGATGTCACTAATACTGTACAAGCTGCCAAAATCAGACTTTGACATCCTGACAAAACAAGCAGACATTTGGCCAAAAAGGGACATGCGCTGTAATCCCAAAGATTATTTTAACTCAAATAAATTAGGTATGTTGTATATAAATATCTTAATGTCCTGCAAATTACTCAATCATTTTGAGTTAAGATCACGGTTTTGGTTACCGCATGAATATAAATGCCGCCTTTCAGTTGTATAAACTTATTCCAATTTAGTTTTGACAAGGAGAGATTTTATTGGCTGGTTCAAAAACCCGCCAATAGGTATTTTGACCTCACAGCCAGCTCACTGGTAAACGTAAGGACCAAACGAAAGCAGACATGATTGGGAGATGCAAGTCTTGTGCATTCAGCTGTAACAAAAGCGGGCAGCTATTAAAACAACTGCCTTGTATCAACATTCATCCGTGGTCACAGTAAGACTGGCTGATAGTTTTTGGTTGCACAATGAATGTGGCTGCAGGTATACAAATGTAGTCATGTGTTCCCTGCTTGTTTGGAATGAAAACCTTCAACCACACTGATGCTTTACAGATAAGATAAGACAACTTTAAAAGTGCAAGTGAATGGAAATGCCCATTCTGTGCAGGCAGTGTGTTGAACTTCAACATGTATTATTTGTACCTCTGTTTGAGGTCTACCATGGATTCAGTAGAGTGGTGGGGAAAAACAGGAATGAATTCTATCAATCTCTTGCCCATCATTGCCCTAAACTTGTTGAAATCTTCAGGTCAAAGAGAGGCCTGAAGGGACAGATTTTAGACAGACTTCTGCAGCAGGGTCGGGGGGGTTCCGGAGCCTATCCCAGAAGCTATAGGCACAAGGCAGGGAACAACCCAGGACGGGAGGGGCCAGCCCATCACAGGGCACATTCACACACACCATTCACTCACACGCCATTCACACCTATGGGCAATTCAGTAACTCCAATTAGCCTCAGCATGTGTTTGGTCTGTGGGGGGAAACCAGAGTACCTGGGGATGACATGGGGAGAACATGCAAACACCTCACACATGAGACCCAGGCAGAGACTCAAACCCGGGTCCCAGAGGTGTGCACCACCACGCCGCCCCATGTTTTACAGAAAATTTGGTTGATAGTTTGATTTCTCTGTTGGCAAAAGTATTTCTTTTAATTTATATCTAATTTATTTTTCAAAGGCTTTTAATGCAAGGCAAGGCCAGTTGTACCTTCAAAATAGGACATAGTTCACAGTCACATAGCTGTGATCTGTTTTTTTTTTCTGGCTATTGTTTTTCTGGCTTACTTGTTCAAGAAACTTATTCTTTTATTGTTGTGCACTGAATGACTAAAAACAAAAAGACAGCATTCCGTTTCTTCTCATATTTGTATGTATTAAATATTTATTAAAACTGAATTTCATAATGTAAGTAAATGTAATATGCTTTAGTAAGTACACACAATTTAAATATATTAGTTTATTCAACAGCACTTTTTTAGGGCTACCTCAAAGTTTTTGGGTTTACCATATGTAACATGATAAGTTTAAAACTAAGTAAAAACTAAATCTTATAGTGTATTGTTAACCTAGAACCTTAAGTACACTCAACTTGAATTTATTTGTACTTTCAACAATGCTTAACTAATATTTTTGTTTTGAATTACCTCAAAAATTTTGTGTTTATTGAACTTATCTGGGTTTACAGTGTACCCCATCTCTTTCCTGTAATTGTTCTCTGTAGCTAGGAATTAAGATATGATTACTTCAAACTTAACCTAAAATTAAGTAAGGTAATGACAATAATGCAAGAGTGTGAATCTTTGAATCCAGAAATAAAATGTTGACTCCTACAACACAGAATATTCTAATTGAGGAGACACCATTTATTAATTATTATTAAGGTTTATTATATATCAATAAACTGAAAAATTAGCAAAGACGATTTAAGCTTTATTCCCTGTTGTACTCCCTTTTCGTTGTTTTGGAAATACAATCTCTTGACACGACTACGGTCAAAGGTAGCAATACCATTCCAAATATTCATGCCAAAAAAAAAGATTCACCCCACCGCTATGCCCTCGTCACCTGCTTTGCGGAGATGGAGTCCAAAGCCGGCTGGCTGGTAGCCTGCAGAGGAGGTGTGGAAACCAGACCGACTGGCCGCTCTCTCGCTACATCCTTTCCTGTGCACCAACAAAATCACCGTCAGCATTCCGACCGCTCAAACATGAACAGGTATATTCTATACCGACAAGAAATTATTACTAGAATATAATTAGCGTTGTTTATGTAAAAAAAATATGAGAAGTCGTACTATAAATATAAAGGTGGTACATGTATATTTGTATTTCACCTCATAATAATTGTGTACTCAATTATTATTATTATTATTAGTAGTAGTAGTAGTAGTAGTAGTAGTATAACTGATAACTTAAAGAAGGGCCGAACGTAACTTATTTTTAATGATATTTTTTTATTTACTATTATATTTCATTGTGATTATTTATGTTCTACAATTGATACAATCGTTTACATTTTTAAAGACATATAGATTTTGTTTTTACTCGAACTGAAAGACCTTCGTATAAAACGTTTATTCAACGTCTCTGTACGGGTAAAGATAAGAGTCAATTATTATTATAATACGATATTTCTAAGCCATTAATTAGATATTGGATAATATAGCTTTTAAATTAGTGATTATATAGTATATGTCGTATAATTTTCATTATTTAAAAAGCAAGTGATTTCCTTATTTTGGTGCTTCGATATAAAGTAAAATTCAGCCTTTAAAAGTTTCACGCAACGTATTTTTTTAAAGAAACCCTAATAAAAGAGTTCTTTGCTTTTGGACTAAAATGACATAAACATATTCGTTCCCAAGGGCTGTAGAGTGGAGCATCATGTTTGTTACCCTGGGCGTACACTCTGGGGACAGTTTCTCAAACTCAGGCTGAAAGGGGGGGAGGCTATGGAGAGGAAATGTACCCCCCCAGGGTGCGTTTTGGCCTTGACCTTCAGACTATTCTCCTGCCTGTTTGTTCTGGTCAACAGAGTAGGAGGCTTTTGACATTCAGGCCTCGTGTGAAAGAACTAGTTACAGGAAAAGCAAGTTCCAGCATCACAACCTTCCCAAGACACATAGGGTCTTGCTACTCATCCTTGATTGTTCTGCCCGTAACTTGGCCACAGTTTGTTACCTGTTGGTTCATTGGTTGTAGTGGAGAGCTGCCTCACTCCATCTCTTCCATTGCCCAATGTGGGTTGCTACAGTGTAGCATAATGTTGCTTGTTTGTCTCAGAAGTTTGCAAAAACTTTCTGTAGCTTGCAGAAATAGAAAAAATATCAAGACAGCACAAGGTAATACTGAATAGCCCTGGAAATGAGTATATTCTCAATATTCCTATGTCCTGCTTTGCATTTAGTGTTGTTTCCAAGTTGGCATATGTGAAAACGGCTTTGTTTGCCCCTAGGGATAAAGTGAGTATGACTATTCTATTAGTGGGATTGGTAACTTGATCAATTTTGTAGTTTCATTAGGTGAATAAGGGGATTAAGCCACATCAATGTAGTCTGCATGTATGTTTTGCTTTTTCACCTTTATTAAATGCAACTGGTCACATATGAGAGTCTTAATTGAGTCTTAATCAGTGTATTGAGGCCTGGCTGTCCTCTGTAAAGTGTTTGATTTTAACATGATAAATTTGGACTCAAAGACATCCGCACACCTCACCTCTTTCACATTTTTTGGATGTTCCATTTACACCTATGCTCTGTATTTTAACTGAAGGAATTTGGATTAACTGTGTAAAGGTACAGTGAATGCTCTGTTATTCAGACATTTACTTCCATAGTTTTTTCTGCATCCTTCTATCAGACATCAGAGTACCTGTCAACCTGAGAGCTATTCAACTTTACCAGGAACCAGGTTAGGCAAATTCAGCAGGTTGGGCGAGTTAAACCTTTGGGGTGTCTGAGGTACATGTTACATGCCCGGTATTGCTTTCATCTTTTTCCTGTTTTCTCTACATGACTTACATTGCGTACATGTTATATTGTGTCCATTTTGCAAATATTTGGCCTACCTGTATTATTCTGGAATCCTTGTTGAAAACCATACGACAGCTAGTTCCCTCCCAAGATTCAGATTTTATTGAAACATAATGACAGAACTGTGTTAAACCACCAAAACGTCAGCAGCAAGCCTTCCTCACAGAGTAACATTGTAGCAATCCCTCAGCCTCGCTAATGGTGCTTTTCCACAGCCACCAGGAACTGAGCTGTTCCCAAGCCGAACATTGCTGATATGCTGATATGGCCCTGCTTACTAGCAGGACTGAAAGCATAACTGAAGCAAGATGGTTGTATCACCACCATCTGACTGGTCGAAATGCATGGAGACAAGAAAGAACCGGAATCATTCATTATTTTCAGTATTGCCTATTGCAATGTATTGATGCATTCCCGATAACTCGGAACTTGAAAATTTCCAACCTCCTACTTGGAAAAACAACAATAGAACAGATTAAAGGAATGGATTTGTGATGCAAATATATACAAGCAAATGCTAATACTGCTAGCATTTGATACTAAAATAATATGGCAATTCTCACAGACGTGCTAGCAGAAATTAGTTGGGTCCAAATTCAGGGACTGGATCTTTTGAAGACCGAATGCCTCGCAGTGGTGTGAAAAGGCTGTCCCGTTTTGAAGGTCTAGCAAAGCGTCTTTCTTTTGGCAAGTTGTGAAGGATCCACCTCATGGATCCTTTGCAACTCAACATATCCCAAGATTCATTGCCCAGAGGTGAAGTGGGTGTGTCCCAGCTAAGCGATAGGAGTGCCGCCTCAAGGGTGAGAGCGGGAACAGCTGGCGGCTCATATAGAAAATTATCTATAGGCCAGACCTCCCCATTTGACAAAGCTTTCAGTTCAACCTTTGAAAAATTCAGCCTATAAAGGCTATTATACCTTCAAAGATGCAGCCACTGAATTTGGACACTCCCCAAACTGAGTAACACCTTTACCAAGCTGACGCTTCTGCAGTGGAAATCCCAAGTGAGCTGGAACCGCATTGTAACTAGTGTCTCTTCTCAGTACAGGTCGGTATAGCCACCACAAGATGCTTGGGACATTGGTGATACAAGCACGTTAGACCGGCATTTGAGACTTTGTGGCCAGCCAATGAAATGTTGTTTTTTATATAGAAACTACAGGTGCTGTATCTGCATCAGATATATTTGGATAGACATGTTTCTTAATTGGGGTGGCATGGTGGTGCAGTGGTTAGCACTGTTGTCTCACACCTCTGGGACCTGGGTTGGAGTCTCTGCCTGGGTTACATGTGTGTGGAGTTTGCATGTTCTCCCCTAAATTGCCCATAGGTTTGCATGTGTGAGTGACTGGTGTGTGAGTGTGCCCTGCGGCCCCCTGTCCAGGGTTGTTCCCTGCCTCGTGCCCGTTGCTTCTGGGATAGGCTCCGGACCCCCCGCGACCCAGTAGGATAAGCGGATTGGAAAATGGATGGATGTTTCTTAATTGACTAAAATATCCTGTTGGAAAATGCTAGAATGCCATGAAGCCTTTAGAGTCAAATCAGTATGTTTCAAGTAATAACAAAATATTTCACCGCTACTACATGTAATCTGTCCAAATAAGAAGGGACATTAACATCAATCACAACCAACAGCCCACCACTCTGGGTGTGACCAATGTTCCCCCACCACAGACATGCCAAAAAAAAGCATCTACATTATAGTTAAGTCTGTTCTTAAACGCCCACAGTCTTAGGCTAGGTCAGAGCTCACATATCCCATTAGCTCACTGCCAGGTTTGGCTGTGGACCCACACGTGTGTTCTGTCCTGTCACTGGGACTTCAACTGGGACTTATAATCTGGTTTGGGGCAATGGAATGGGACATTCTGATCCCGCATGCACTTGTTGATCCCTTACGTTTTGTTTACCAAATTGATCCACCCAACCCTCTGTCTGTGAGGCAGCGTTCCAACATGCGTAAACAACATGATGTAATCTGACACACCAATGCTAGCCAACTCCCAACAAATCACTAGTAAGAAGGAAAGCCAACTACTAGCACACCCACCAATCAGACATAAGCTCTTATCAGTGGAGATGTACGCTTGGAACATTTCAACTAGTGCTTCTGACCACTAACCAATTCATTATTGCCTGTTCCTTGCTTATGGTTTTAGGCAAGGCTATTTGACTGGTAAGGGTTAAGGCTATTCAGACAAGCTTATTGGACTCCTATCAGCACCAGTGTTACCAAATCACCCTGTATATACAGTGAATAGTAATAATAATATGTCATAGACAAATTAAAATTAATGTTCGCCATTAAGGACTCATTTTTAACCACTGTCTTACTCATTTGATATCTGTTTATTGTAGTCGAGATTTCAGGCCTGGCACTTTCAGTGACCCACATTACATTCTGGTGACATGTTTACTTACGACCAAAACAAACATTTGTGACACTTTATTTTGCAATACATATTGCATTATACCATGTGTAATAAATCATGAAAACCCAGGCACTGCCATGTTTCAGACACTTGTACGTATTTTCTTTTGATTCAAGGCGTGCATTGTGGGAAGTTTCACATTAGGATGCCGACAGAATATGAATTGGCTACAGAACCACAGTGTTCCTTCATTCAGGCTTTGACTTTCAGGATTAGACATTTGCTATCCTCTTGGTATCCTCAGGTGCCTCATCTTCAGTTCAGAGGTGCTGGGATTCATAGAGAAGTGCATGGTGGCTGTTGGTACCCAGCCCAGACACGCAGCCACCTTGGCAGATGTTCTCGTGGAGGGAGACCGGCGGGGCCACTACAGTCATGGACTCAATCGCATGGGTCAGTTTCCATCCAAGCCGCTAGACACTGAATTATGCTCTCCGGACTCAACCATGTTCATAAAAATTAGACCGATCCCCTGTTGTAAAGTATCCATTGAGGCTATTATCCAGGTGGTTCAGGGAGAAGGATTCCGAATGGGAACCCTAAACTGGGGAAACCTCTGCTGGTTTGCACGGAGAACTGATGACAATGAAGGACTGCCCTGTTTCTCCTAAGCTGACCTTATTTCTTCTCCTCTGCAGATATGTATGTTAAAGACATCCAGACAGGCATTTGTGCTAAGGAGGGCACCCCCACAATTGACAAGGAGACTGTGGCCACAGCGCTGGTGAATGGGAGGAACCTGCTTGGACCTGTTGTGGGCAACTTCTGCATGGATCTGGCCATTCAGAAGGCCAGGAGCGCAGGCATTGGCTGGGTGGTAGCTTATGGTGAATCTACATATGAGGCAGTAGCAGCTCAGGACAACATATATAGAAAAGACTCAAACAATCATGTCCGCTAAGTGGTCACACTCTTGTTTTGTTTTGTCTGCTTAGGCTCCAACCACTTTGGTATTGCAGGTTATTATTCCATGCAGGCGCTGAAGGAGGACATGATCGTGAGTAGCACAATACCACACTGTGAACTCTGTCTCCACCTAGTGGTAAACTGTAAGACCATGTCCCTCAGGTGTTGCGTTCTCTCCTTTGGCAGGGGATGAGTTACACCAACACATCTCCTCTTGTGGTGCCAACAAGGGCAAAACAGGTAGGTCCTTAATTGTTTCAATTTCCTGCAGCTAGGATCGTCTGAGTGTGGATTTGTGTCAGTATTTTACCTGGAAATGTACCATGTTTACGTGATAAAGTCCACATCCCATGTGGAATTTCTGTCATATTCCAGATGCTTGTCTGTGCTTAGTTGGCAGGCCGATGCAAAGCGGCGCTTCATGTTCACCTTTTTCATTTCAGTGCACGCTGGGAACCAATCCCATCAGTTTGGTCGCTCCAGCTAACAATGGCGACAGCTTTGTGCTGGACATGGCTACTTCTGCAGTGGCCGTGGGGAAGGTAGGACCCATTCAGCTTCTGAGCTTTGAGTTCTGAGCTTTGACGGTCCAGAGTGTTCAGATGCTTCTTGGTTTGGACCCTGCAGGTGGAGCTCCATAATCGCCGTGGCGACACCATCCCAGAGGGCTGGGGCTGTGACTCTGAGGGCCGGCTGAGCACTGACCCGGCCGAGGTGCTGAGTGGGGGTGGCCTGGTGCCCGTAGGTGGGAGTGAGACCACAGGCCAGTATTCGTCTTTGAACATCCTTGCTGCTGCTGATCAACACAAAGCAATGCATGTAATTGATGTGGGGTTCCTCCTATTCCACAGGCGGGTACAAAGGTTATGGTCTGGCCATGATGGTGGAGGTTTTCTGTGGCATTTTGGCCGGCTCTCAGTACAGCAACCATATACGCACCTGGAGGGTCACAGACCGTGTGGCCGACCTGGTTTGTATTATTTAGTAACGGAATGCTGAGGTCCAGTGTAGTACGTACTGTATAAAGAGGTCCTAATATTCAGGTAGCATATTGCTGAGGCCCTCTAGTGGGCATAATAAATACTGCCGTTCCACTACAAACAGACAAATGGGGTTTGTAAGGAGCGGTCAAAAATAGCGCATTATTATGTTGCTTATGTATCTTTTTGTTCTACTTTTGTTCTCATTGGTTTCACAATTTTTTTTTAATGGCTACCCTCAATTAACAACAGTCCTTTTGATTGCAGGGACAGTGTTTTGTGGCTATTAACCCGGCTTGCTTTGCACCAGGATTTAAAGACAGAATGTCTGACCTGCTCTCTATACACAGGAATCTGGAGCCGGTGAGTGTCGCTCATTTAATCCTAGACTGCCCTTGGTACTGAGCCTGTGGCTGGACTGTTGCCCACTTCTACATTTCCAGCATGCAAGCTTGAAATGAATAACCAATATTCAATAATCGTCTACATGTCCGGCAGCAAATCGCTGTGTCTTGTGACTTTTGACCCCATATCAATGTTGTGTTAGTCTGAACCAGGCACTCCAGTACTTATCCCGGGAGACCCAGAAAGGTCCAACATCCAGAACTGCAGGACCCTTGGCGGAATCCCCTATAACATAGAAGTAGTCAACCATATGGTAGGACACCATAAAAGCGCTGGCAGCCCCTGACTCTTGATCTGTTGCTTGTATGTCACCACAGCTGTTTCCCAGAATGCACCACAGTCACCCTTCCTGTTTTCTTTTACAGAACAACTTCGCTAAGAACTTTGGCATCGAGCCCCTGCTGCCAGTCAATAGGCCAGTGCCAGGGTAGATGCCAGAGCAGACCCCATTGCACTATGACAATCCACCGGAGGCCAGAGGAAGAGTTTAATTATTTCCTTTTTTTTTGCTGAAAATATATATCATCTTTTAAAATGTGTTTTTAGAATATGGTGTAGGTAAGGTGACCTCCACAGCCACTTCAGGCAGTGGTACAGTATCAAGTTGCTAAGAGTACCTGTCACCACACCACCCCTGTCCAACAGCGCATGACTGCAATTAAAACTGGGTTCTCTATCACGAAGGGGCTCCACCTGTGATGAATGGCTGCTCAAGGTCATGGCTTCACAATACACCCATGTTTCTGTAAGAAAGATGATCTGCTCACAAATAGCTGCTTAATTTTTAGAGAAAGTAAGAAAGCGAGCAGTTCAAAAGACACGAACCCTCCAAAAAAGTGCTATTAGGTATTTTTATTATAAGTCAACTACATAAATCATGCAGATTTTTCAGTCCTGCAGATCTTTATCAGCTGATCTAAATAGGAAGGGTTTGTTCATTGCTTTATTTTCAAAACTCATCATTTTTATAAAATAAAATATGATTCTACATATCTTAAAGACTACTCAGAAATAAGCTGTGTTGTGTAACAGATGTTGCGAACTTTTGAACTCTTTAAAATTAGTTATTTCATTTTTATACTAACTGGCTTAAATGGCAAAAGAGAAAGGCACATAATCTGCAGAAATCCCCCTCGAAGTCGACGTCGGGCCGCCCTCGCACACTAATAAAACGTCACTCAACAAACTTAATTTCCGAAACAGGCGCGCCGTTTTACTGCCATCATCCGAACTATATGCACACACACGCAGGGGTAGCAGGTGAAGCAGCAGCTAATGCCATACGATAACTGTACTTAAGGACGATATTAACTGCATGTGAAGAAAACCTGCTTTGGAAAACATAGTTTAATTACTCCTGCTCAGGTTTTTTTTTTTTTTTTTTTTTTTTTTACAAAAGGACATCCTATATCGCCTGCGTCGTATATTACATGAAGTATACCTGGTAATGAACCTCATCTAATCGGGTTTCAAGGGAGCTTTTTTAAGAATGTCCACTCCGATCGAAGCCGACATATGGCACACCGGCCGGTCTTCAACTACCGTAGGACATGCGGAGACGCATATGGAGTTAGAAATGTCCGAGACGGCATCAGCTCCGGCAAAGCAGCCCGACGCTTCAGAGGCAGGCGCGAATGAAAGGAAGAGCGAATGGCCGAGCGCAGGAGGGACCGCGGCCAACAGCGGCAGCCGCTGGGAGGAGATCGCGCTGGACGCCTCGGTTAGCGAGCCGATGTCCCGTATGCCGGGCGTGCGCTTCCACCCTCGCATGTCCGTGTACAGCACCACCCGCCCCTTATTAACCCGCGGCCACATCCAAGGACGAGTCTACAACTTCTTGGAAAGACCAAGCGGCTGGAGATGCTTCGTCTATCACTTCACCGTGTGAGTCTTCTGAAGTTTTCGATTCCCAAGGGACCACATGATACAGCTAAGACCTTGACTTTTTTTTTTTAAGTAGGCTTACAGCAATGATTAACCAAAAAGGTCCATGTATACACTGGTTTTGTTACAGACCGAACGCCCCTACATAATACACTTAAATATGTAATGTAATTTTGCAGGTAAAAGTGAATAACACGTTGGCACGTGATCTATTAATTAATGACATAATGATATTCCGTTAAGCCTGCCCCCACCACAATAAACTAGCAGATTAGAACTTGGAATTATCTACCAATACAGTTTGTATATAGTGGGGAAAGTAAGCCAGTAGCCAATTTCACAAGAACTGAATTCTGAGACTCTAAAGTCCCTACAGGTACACTGAAATAATTTAAATGGTATTAAGATGAATGAAACAAATTTCATCCAATATGAATTTCACGAACATTTTCATTACGATCCTGTCAACTAAGGGAAGCATAAGATTAACAGCAGCTGCATAATTTGATTCACAGAAGGTATGTAGAGGTGGGATTCTGGATTTCTGGTCATGGCAATGTATTTTATGGTAGTACAGGGAACAACCTACAGAACAGGGTTTTAGCAGAATAGCAGATGTCCTCCTCAAGGCCGACATGGAAAGGGTATTCTTGAAAGGATCAAGGGTAAAGAGAAAGACCATATTAAGGGACTTTGGAGACTGGTAGACCTCGGTCCTATTTGACTCCACCCACCACTGGCTGAGACAATGAGGAGATACGCAAATCTGGACATCGAAGTTGGCGACCTGACTATGAGCTGTCTGTGCGATCCCTAGTGTAGATCCCTAGTGTAGATCCCTAGCTCCAGAAGAACACAGCTCCCTCCCTCCTGGTTTCCAGTGTTCAGCAGCATGTCTGTTCGGTCTGACCCAGAGCACTGCTGTCCTATGACTAAATATTCATGGTGTACCAGATCAGACAGCACCTTTGATTCACAGTTTACTGTGTGTTCATTTCTGCACCTTCCGATTCAGTAGCCATGGGTGATCAGCAAGGTGTATGATTGTTTTTACAGGAACACCGTGGTATGTGGTGTTAATCGAAGGAATTCAATGTTCCTAATACCTGCCTCTCCTTGAGGCATTGGCTGTTGGTCACTTGGGATCAGTGAGATATTTCTTTTCATTCCTGGCTTTGTTATCGCAAGTCTTGATAACATATAAGCAGCAGGTGTGACTGCGATGTACACTGATGTTCTTCCAGTTCAGAAAGATTTTTTTTTTACTAAAGCAGTGTAACATTCAAAGAGATCATTTCAAAAGCCATGTACTTTGAAATTTGCTACTATATCTTGTTGTCCTTGAGCGTCGTATTTTTATTCATTGGAGGGAGGAATGAAAACTAGCGGCCAGAACCATGCAGCTTTCCCAGTAACTGTTCTACGCCAAAGCCAATAGACAGTTTTGACTGTGAATTTCTGATTTTAATCTCAATCAAAGGTTCTCACATACGAAGAAGAACAGGATTCTGAAATGTTTTTCCATGATGCTGTTGTAATGTCTTGATCTCCAGCTTCTGGCATCAAAAACCGACAAAAGGTGACAAACAGGGAAATGCTGCGAACCGCACTGAGTGGATCCATGCTGATTTCAGCTTCCTTATGTACTTCCTTACCGGTGTTTACAGAGAAGGATAAATTCGGAACAAAAGATAAGGAGTGATGTGTGACTCCTTGTGTCGGGAGCCTGTACACGCGACCAGAAGGTTGCCGGTTCAAATCCCTTGGCTGGCAGGCTAATCGTATCAGTGTTGGGTCTTTATGCGAGGTCCTTAACCCCAAACACTGGTCCAGAAGAACAAGAATGGCTGACCTCTGGAGTTTCACCGGGGATTTATGAAAAGGGGAAGTGGTGGGGGGGAGTTCTGATATAAATAAGGACACTTCTTAAAATAATAAGTGTGCATTTAATTGAAGGGCTAAAGAACATTTTAGGGAGATTAAGCCCCCCTAAAACATCCATAGCGATGCCATGGGTGACCCCTGCTCTCACCTGGATGTGTTTTTATGTTTCAGAGGAGAGTAAAATCTAAAGAATTTCTATATACTTCTGCAAACAGCAAATAAATTATCATTAAAGTGAGTTTGACCTCCACTGAACAAACAGAAATAATCTCATCGCTTTTGTGCCTTAGTTTACCTAAATATATCAGGAGACTGAACACGGGGGGGCGGGGGTTACTTTGCAATGCACTGGCATCCTGTTCATGGTGTTGCCCACCATGTGCTCTGTGGCATAAACTCTCGGGCAACCAGAGCCCTGCCCATGTAAACAGACAAAAGATGGAAGGATGGAAGGATCTCCTATTCAAAACTAACAATGTGGGGGTTAGAGTGAAAATGGGTAGATTGACGCTGTTCTACAATGAACTAAAGGAGTTTGATGCACTAATCCAGCATTTGCCAGCATCTTCCTGGAGGACCGGTGTGTGTGCTGTGATTCAGATAAATATGTTTAGTAAGTTATACTGCTTCATTTTTACAGATGTACCACACGCAAACATGAGGGATCATTACAAATTGAAAATACAGCCTCCCTCCAGGTTACGATGGGGTCACATTCCAATAAACTTGCCGTAAGGTGAATTTTGTAAGGCAAAGATGAGTTTCAATACAGTACACCTAATTTCTGTTTAATTCAATACACAGCAGACAACATGCCTCCAGTGGTATGATAGGAAACGGCAGTAATTTATCCAGCTGGTCAGTCTGCAGCAGGCAGACTGATGATTATTATTTTTTAAACTGTAAATATTTTTTTTCGCAGAGGGGGGTCACACTCACTCCATATGCCATGTTGTATAAGCTAGTGCAAGGTCAAACACTTTCCCTTTTCTTTGCACCTTTATGTTCCCCTTGTTGTTGGTGGGTTTGTTTCATCTTACACTTTAGATAAGTGAATAAAACGCTGCTGTAATTCCATTGTAAGCCACCCAGTGGGAGCTTGTTTGCAGATTAGGCTAAGCGATAATGCCGACGTCACAGGGCTGCAGGACACTTACCTTATCAAAGACCTTCAGATTCCTGACACACACAAACACATTTACACTCACAGACACATACTCACACACATACAAACCAGACATATTTACACTCACAGAAAACACAAAAACATATACACTCACAGACACATACTCGCACACATACAAACAGGACTCATTTACACTCACAGACACATACTCACACATACATACGCTCAGACACATACTCATACACAAACACATATACACTCACAGACACATACTCATAGACAAACACATGCACACTCACAGAAACATACTCACACATACAAACATATATATGTTCACACAAACATACACACATACAAATACAAACATGGGGTAATATAGTTTCTTTTTTCCAATCTAGTTCAGAATACTTATTCTCACTGATATTACTAGAAATAACCATTCAGATGTTCAATACAGCATTTTCTATATAATATAATAAAAATGCTACACGTGACCCGTCAAATATGCGTTTGTAGTGCAATTTCTATTTTCTCTATTCCAATTTCTACCTGTACCCAACTTGAATTTGTCGTTTATCTTTAAATATGCTTGCAGTGGAATACAGCACAAAAAAGAAAGGTAAATGTACTATATGTACACACACACTCACATATATATTAGAAAGTGATAGTAGGAAAATGAGCTTGGGTAACTTTATGAAGGGTTAGACAGGGCAGTCGTCACGACTGATAGTTGTCCCACCATCATGGGCAATTCAGCTGTTTTGTATAGGCACGATTAAAATGGCTGAATGGTCATTTCTGAAAAACGTTCACCTTTTCATGTTGCTTTGTATTGATTAGTTACTTGATTTATCGTTATCTGTTTTGCTGAGCTACAAGTACTGTCTTGTTTAGCCCTCCAGAGTACATTGTGTCCAGTGAGTTTCTTCAGGTTGTTTTGGTTACATTTTTTCTAGCTGTTGTTTTCCTTTAACCGTCATCTTGACGGAATTTTCTGAAGTAGCTGTCCATGGCCATGAAATATATAATTATTAATCATAACATAGTAATACTGCTGCTGGGTATTCAACAAGCAGCCGAAGTTTGGTGACCATTTCGCAGAATCTAAAATCTTGTGCTGCGTTGACATCCTGGGTTTATGCAGCACATCTCACTGGGGAATAACGTGGGCTCAGGCATCAGCTGTCCTTCCTCAGTATGAGTGAGCGTGGATGGGGTAGGAGGATTTGAACTTGAGGGGCCTCCTGCCAGAGAGAAAACAACTTTATCTTAGTGTGTTTGAGGGTCCAACGCAGCCTTCTGTTGATTTAGTCTGAATAGCGCGAGTGACCTTGTGGAAGAGCAGACCAAATGACGTGTGTTGGGTTAGTCTCTTTAGCAGCTGGAATCTCCTTTTGGGCAGGACAAAGTTTGCATTTGGGTCACTCCCCAGGGTTACAGATGGCGGGCTGTGTTATTAGGCGCACCAAATGACATGCCTGCCGCAGCCGCCTTTAGCATGGGGCGGCTGTGAGGATTGACTGGTGGAGCCTGGGCCGGTACAGCTATGGAGCAGAATGCTCTGTCTCATTCGTGTTTTATTATCAAGGTGATTATTGCTGATAAACCTCAAAACCAAGAAGCTTTGTCCTGTAGCCTGAGCCATATTCCATTTATTAAACAGCGAAAAAAAAAAAAGCTTAACCAAAGTTTCTGGAATTACATAATGTGGAATGCCTTTGAATACAGATTATATGAGTGTACGGCACATAACTGAAGGTCATAAAAATGTTCTCTCTCTCCTCAAGGTTTCTCATCGTCCTTGCCTGTCTGATCTTCAGTGTTATGTCAACAATTGATCAGTATCAGCCCCTGGCCCACAGCGTCCTCTTCTGGGTGGTAAGTCTTCAGATGGCTTCAGATATTTATTTTGGGCTTTAGTAATTTGATTGCCCCACAACTAGACTTAAGTAGTGAGGGAAGCTGGTTTTGCCTGTATCACTGTAAAATGTATTAATAACAAAAGCTTGTTAAAACAAACAGCCTACATTCAGTATACATTCAGTACAGTATACATTCATGTGACTGCACCTGAGTGTATACTGCATGCAGTCCCTGCCTGGCCAGCAGGTGTCACTAGTCACCCCTTTCCAAGTGTTCCAAGAGTACTTTGTGTTCATACCCATAAAGTTTGGTTGCTTGTAATTGTCCCACACCTGTCCCTCACGTTCCCTCGTTATCCGCGTACTTCTGTGCCTGTCCTTGTGTCTTGGTTGGTGTCTTTAGCTGTTGTTGTTCCAGCCCTATGCCTTTGTTTTTGTCATTTAGCAACTTTATTGTTGACAAGTCATGGTCTGTTTGTTTCTTGTGTTCTTTTGAGTTTGAGTTTTCCATCACCATGCCCTTCTGTAACAATCGAATGGTTATGGTGTGTGAATTTAAATGTTGGTATCAGAACACGTCAACCTTTAAATGGTTCTGGAGACAAAAGGGGAGTTCTACCTGGAACTAAACAGAGACAATAAAGTGATGTATAAATCTTACACAATCAAAGAAAATGTTTAAATGATCTTCATGTTGGTGAGATGACTTGATATTAGGTCAGCTTAGCCATTTCCAAAGCTCTCTTAATGTCACCCCAGTATATGCAGCAACCATCCAATATACCCATGTATTTTTTAACCGATGCACCATGCTTGGGGAATAAATACATTGAGCTAATAAACTAATTAATGAATTGAGCTGGTAGTGAAATGTAACAAATATGTGGAATGGCTTGGGTGCCCCTGAGGAGAGGTTTGGGAGCTGAAGTGGTGTTCATTTAACCATTCAGCAAGATGTCAGTAACTTTCTGAAGAACAGATGAAACTCTTAGTTGCTTATCGTGTTAGTGATATTTTGCATACGTTCTAATGTTAAATAGCATTTGTTTTTCTGAGCAAATATAAACTTGCTCACAATTTCTCTGGGTAGTGTGTGTGTGTGTGTGTGTGTGTGTGTGTGTTTGTGTGTGTGTGTGTGGATTATGTTTATATTCTACTGTGGGGACCAAATGTGCTCTATGATGTAGTAAAACCTGTTATTTTGATGATGTGGGGATGATTTTTCAGGTCCCCACAAAGATCTCTGAATGCAGTCAAGAAAGTAAATGCCCAGAGTCTTGTGCTTTGTTTGGTTACTTATGGCTAAGGTTAGGGGTTAAGGCTAGGTTGGGGTTAAGGTCGTCACGTTGGGATTAGCGTTTTCCCCATAGAAATGAATGGAGAGTCCCTTCAAAGGTATAATTACAAGCCTGTGTGTGTGTGTGTGTGTGTGTCTTTCTACGTCTGTGTATGTGTGTGTATTTGTTGGTAGACCCTGAATCCCCAGCCTGACACAAGGGTCCTACCCACTGTTTCTTTTTTTTCATGTTTTACAAGTGCATGGAGGTGGAAAAAAATACATATAACCCATTAAGCAGACACTTCATATGGTTATGGTTTTGTCATTTTAAATTTACTTCCAAGTTAAACTCCTCATGTGTTGTTTCCATTACGTCGTCTTAAATTTTGTGTAGTATTACTTTGGAACAGCAGAGGGCGACAACAGCCTGTGACATTCTTCGCATCCATCCATCCATTGATCCATCTTTCATTACTGCTTATCCGATACAGTCAGTGACCTTTTGTCAATCGCCACAAAGGCTGTGCACCCCAATCATCAGAAACTACAGATTATGCTGCTTTTTGATTAACGTCAGCCTTCAAATGATCTATTAAACAACAAGTCACTTTGCATGCATAGAAGTCGTTCACTAATGAAAACTTCTAAAGCATGAGAGGCGTTTTAACACATGTTCCTGGTACAGATGACCCGGTAATCTGCTTCAGGCAAAGCTGTAATGAGAACAGCATGACTGTGAAATATGACCAATTTTTAAAGATTTATTTTATGTTGTACTCACTAAGACCTGTAGTGTTAAATTAACAACTTAATTTACAGTGTTGTGAATGGTAGCCGTCAGTGTGACTGACTGCTGTGTTTTTAAGACTACCAGTGAAAAAGGTATCAACGAGATGAAAGCCCTTGCCTGCCTTGTAATTAGTGCAGGATGTCAGTGCTGGTTTATAAACATCCTTCCATAAGACAGTCCTCTGCGTGAGTTCTGCCCTGCTGTATAAATGTGTATCTGTGAGGCTGGATTAGCACTGGATGCTCGGATGAGCGGACTTCGATATTTTGTAACGGTTGTACGCGGAATCTGCCTTTTTTCACCCGGTAAGGCAGAGACAAAAGAGAGAAATCAGGGAATCAATAGACTTTAGCCAGCAGGAAAGGGAAAAGCTAGTGAGAGAGGGAGATTAGGGGCAGACAAAGCAAGGACTAAAGTAGGATTGGAGTGTGGCGGCCCCCCCAGAACATTGGTGGGGTCAGGGGTGTACCGTGGCCAGGGAAATGATGGGATTAGGGCATCGTTAGGGGACGCAGCGAATCACAAGTTAATCTGCCAGACAGCGCCCGGCTGCCAGGGGGCTCAGTGGGTATTAGCTCTGGGGGACTGAGGGTGGCGGGGGGGGAGTGGGACGCGAGCCCTTCCCACAACAGGTGTCCCTCCTTTGTGCAGTGAAGTTGACCCCTCTGTTAAGTATCAAACACCAAAGTCATGTAGTCTCTGTTGTGATGTGGGGGCCGTGGGTTGATGTAGGGAGTCTCAGAGGTATTGTTAGCCCCCCCCCCTCCAGGGGAGAGTATTCACCTCTCTCCTTCCCAGCCTTTGTATGAGTGCAGAGGGACTGGAGCAAGTCCAGACCAGGCCCTAAAACCAGATTTATTTTTGTATGTGGAGAGAGAGTGGGATGGAGAAAGAAAAGAAGCGAGAGAGCAGATTTCGCAGAATATCTCCAGCACCTGGGTCACTGTCACAGATGTAGGGTTTAATCAGAAAAACAAACATGCATCCTGCTGGATTGCAGGTTGGATTGATTGTGAGATATTTAGATGAAAGCATATGCTAATCAGATGCATAATGATATCAGTTACTCCTTATCTATTGTTATATTTAGTAATTATATATTCCACATAAAATATAACACTTTACTGAAACCAAATAGTTTTTAAAATGGCTAAAATTTTGCTGTGTTTATTTCACCCATCCATCTATCCATCCATCCATCTGTTTTCCAACTGTGCAGCATTTTGAAGAACTTGGAGCTTCTATGGGATTCAGTAGCACCCAAACCTGGACCAATGGGGTGTAAGAGGAAAACCTGAATGACACTGGGAGAACATCTCTTTACAGATTAACATTTTTTTAAACAAGGTTATTTTTTTATGTTTGCCCTGCTTGGCACTGGGAGTATGAAGGTCTATGTTTCCCACACCTGCATTATATATTAATTATTCAGATTTTACAGATGGAGGGATGTTAGAAGTGATGCATCCTGAGTTCATCCCAAATTGTATCCGCTGCACACATTTTTAATGAACCATCCCTGCTACACACAACCTGATATCAGGACGGCACTGGTCACATGACCCTCTGGATATGTTGCTTCTCACAGGAAGTGACTTACCCCAGTGACAGCTTTTTTGTGGCCCTTCAGTTAAGCGACACCTGAACCTGACTCCCTGTAAAGCACACACCCCTCCCCCTCATCCGACTATGTAAGTTGCTAACGAGAGCTTTTGAGAAACACATCCCTGATAATGACTTCTGTTTCACAATCACCGCCGTCAGGCACTTCCAAGCAGCTTTTAAGTATGAAAGCTCTCTCATTTTCTGATTGGCCAGTGATTGTCTAAACAGACGTTGGCCCGACTCACAAACACAGTTTTGACACACAGTTTTGCATGTTAAGAATTTAATGATGACTATGCAGGTGATCCAATAAACCATATATTTATAGTCAGGTTTAACATTAATTGAAGGTTTATCAATCATTTAATCAATCATTTCATGTATATTTGTGTCAAGAATTACTTGTCAAGGTGAAAGCATCCTAAAATAGTCTACAAGGTTGACTCTTGGTTTCTCCCAGACCTTAATAGTATCTGGGGGTTTGAATACCCAAGCAGGTCTAATGAAGGGCTGACATGAAAAGATGAAACAGAAGAAAGACAGAGGAGATGAGGGAAAGGGGGGGGGTCTCCTCACCACCCTACTGGGTCTTTAATGAACTGAACCCACTTCCTCTATTGTGCCTCACAGCTGTTGTCCCAACAAAGGCAGAAATTGCCTGCCTCATTGTCAGAGCACTTCCACAATAAATTGAGCCTTGCTGTTACCTGCCTTGCTGAAGAATGTACATGCCTTTCATGTCTGGAACTCTTCTGGGAGCAGATGTTTTGTATTTTCAAATATACTATAGTTCTGGTACGGAAATCTTTGGTCAACATTAATTTACAAAGTGTATCAATTGACAAGCAAAATAATACAGATTATTCTTTCTAAGATTGGATACACAAGAAAGGGATGAAATTATTTCTTGCTCTAGCAGATTAAGTCACTGCAGTGAGGTCATTGTTTTCATGCTAGGTCACGATCACAAATCTGCAGTTGGCCACACGTTGATGGGTTTGATGACCCAGATAATGGGGATGATGGCTGTTCCTTTTTAATCTATGCATCACTCTGCTTTCCCACAACTTCCTTCTGTTGTTATTGAGTTTGTTGGGTTTTTTTTCTTCTTAGAATTTTTACTTTTAGAAAGAAGCCTTAGCTGAGTTCAATTCTGGTGTATTTTAGTTTTGAAATCCTCACCTCTGCCTGAGACATGCATAAGAAGGACCGCCATGTTTGCAGTTTAGCACCGGACTCTCGGTTGACGGATAAGTGAGGAACTGACAGACACCTCTCATACTCATACTCATACTCATACTCAAACTCATAGAGCTACTCATAGAGGTGGTGCTAGGAGGAGGCAAAGGGGAAATTCAGAAGCAGTTGGAGTTAAAGCGGAAAGTGATTCAAGAAGCTGCAGCTGTCACAGGACGGCAGCCCACAGCTGACGAGCAAGTTGACTGGTTTCCACACTGACCTCCCAGCCAGGTGAGAACTCCTTGTTGTGCCAGGCTGATGAAATGAGCTGCTAATGACCTCTTCACGCACACATTCACTCCAGAGCTTTGACGCGCAGACAGTGTTGCATGACAACCAGCTGATAATGATTTTGTATAACAACCCTTTACAAATTCTTAGTCGCAGTAATTTGCATTCAATCCATCCTGTTTCGGAGTGTGAATTGAGTGAAGCACTTTCATACTGGTGTGACGAATCATAACTCTCCCCCTAAGAGAGTCTTTGTGAGAAGCAAAGAATCAACACTTCATAGTGACCAGGTGGTGACCATAGAATCTATGATTAATCAGCCAATCTTTAAAACCAGTTTCAACATTTGAGGTGTGTTTTTTTGTCACTATCAATGGGCGTTTGTTTTTTAGTCCAACACTTAACTTTGAGCAAGTGCTGCATCTGTCCTCTGATCCTGCAGAAGTGGAGGAGTCATTTTGCTAAATGTAACGCTGAACATTTTCATACCAGGCTTCAGGGCCACCAAAAACACAGAAGGAGACCAACTGGATTTCCTGTTTAACCTCCCCAACCTCAATCCCAAGCCAAATGCCCCCCCGCAACCCCCCACTAGCTTGGCTTGAGTACGCAGCTGTCACCTTTGGTGACCAGTCTGGGTAGCTTATGGGGACTAGCATTCTACTGTGACTGGGCTGAGCCCCCCCCCCCCCCCCAAAAAAAAGCATTGTTTGTTCAGGAGAGATGCAAAGATTCCCAAATGCCTCCAGCTAGAACCCGGCCTGCTAATGTCCCTGACGGGCAGCCACAGCTGACAGGGCCACGGAACCTAAGGGCGTGAAACATATTATTATTATTATTATTATTATTATTATAAGAAGAACAAGAAGATTATTCTGGCATTTTTGTTCATCTCTTAAAGGAATATTGGACTATCATATGTATAAATAAATAAACAATGAATGTTTAAGGTTTTAAGGTTTTTAATTTTTCCTGAAACGTAAAATATCGAACATAGAAAGCTTAGTATTCTCCACTGCCGTTTAAGCTCTGGAGCTTCCATTGTAATCTTGTAAGTTCATTGTTATTGACTGTCTCTTTAACTGGTTCACCGTTTTACACAAGATCCCTTTAAGGAGCTTAAGGCTGCTTGGTAGCTGCTGAAAAAAACAGCACTAGGTCCTGGGGACACAGAATTCCTCTTCCTATATCGGGTGAACGGGGTCCCCCGTAATCCTGATGGCGTCCACCCACCCACCCTCCATCTGTGTCCACTTCCTCCTCCCATCTGCCCCAGGGAGAAATCTATCTCCACTTAGGCCTTTCCAGACCCCCCCCCCACCACCACCACCATCTCAGCCATCCCTGTACCGTTGACACAACCACAGTATGACCACTAAGTGCAGTGTTGATACATGTGCAGGAACTGCAGGCCAGGGTGGATGAAGCCCCTGTGAAGATTACATTCTGTCCCGGGGACATGGTTTAGAAATGACATAGTGCACACATTACTTTTGCTCTCTTCGTTGTTGTTGTTTCAGCTGCAGCAACAGGGGGGGAGTGCGACATGTGCATGAGCAAGGTGGGGGGGCGGGCCAAGCTCCTGGTTGGTGGCCATGTGTCTCTGCTCTATCATGCAATTGGGCAGCCCAAAGGGACAGGGCCAAGGGGAACAGAGGGTCATATTTTGTCGTCTTGTTTACCAACTATTTGTTTGGTTTCACATGGGGGGATTGGTCAGTATCTGGTCTTAGCTCACTGTCCTCACTAGGGTCCTCCTGTTACGGCAGTAACATTTTAATCTCACCAGTGAGGAGAGAGCTTTCCACTGAAGCCCAAAATGCCATCTTGCCCTTATGATCGTGCAAGTGCTGAAATTTCATTGGTGGCCATTGTTCTCTGTAGAGTGAAAGGTGAAGTCAGTGTGCCTGACTGAAGAGAGCCAGCCGCGGCAGAGAGAGGGATAGGTTGGCGCATTCGTTCACAGAGGGTTGGCTGCTCTATCAGTGTTTTCATGGCATACTGATGTATTTTCAGATGAGATGTAGAATGAGGCAATATTGTTTGTATCAATATTTTTTATTGGGCATTAAAATTAAGGTTCTGTTAAATATTTTTTAATAGAGACTTATAGTATTACTTCCTGGTAGTAAACAGGAAACGTCAGTGGCTAAAATCATACTGTTCATTCAGCATCCCACCGGGAAACTGATGAAAGGCGAAGAATCATTGTGACCTGTTTAATTTTATTTTAAAATTGTAGGACGGCTCAGAGGTTAAAAACATCATATTATTTGTTTGATTTGATTGAAGGTTATTATGTTAAAATGAGGATATTTCCAGTTAATAACTGCACTTTAGTGGTAGTTAGGTTTCTGTTTTAGAGCCGTTAGCTTTACATTTTTTTGTTCGTATATTCACCCGCTGTTCTGAGAGCAATATTATAAACTGAGGGAAAAAAAGAGTTTGTTGTAGGACTTGGCAGACTGAAAAGTCTTTCTGCTGTGCCTGATTATTTGACCTATGCAACACAGTTAATAGGTATAATCGTTTTTGTATTTATTTTGATGCTTCTGTTTGGAATGAAGAAACTTCCTGTACTGAATAATCTGGTTGTGTATCTGCAAACAGGGAAGGAAACCCATTGGCACTTTGTTTTGGACCGGACTGTGTTTTAATAAAAGTTTTTGCGACATCTCACAAGTGGCTTTAACTTGCAACTGAACATTTTGAACTTCTGAGTAAATACCAGGGTATATATTGTGTATCGCTATTCTTCCTAAAGATACAGAGATACAGTTTTTGGTCCATATTGCCCAGCCTTAAATTAAAGGGCGGACAATGCAGGTGAGCAACAGCGCCCCCTGTCTAGAGGAAGCAAGAGATAAAACAAGCAACAGAGAAGCCAAATTCTTTTGTGCAGCTGGTCCACCTTAAACTGCTAATCAATACCAAGTATTTTGAAGCAGAGTTAAAGCAGGGTGTTAATTTTCCTGCCCCACCTTTAGCTACATGCGCAACTTAACGAAAAGCTTGTTGGTTAAAAGTGAACAGGAGAACCTTGTGGTTTATCCTAAACTGTATTGGTAGCCAATGGTGGGATGGCAGTAATAGTGCGATGTGGTCAAGCCTCTTAATGTCTGTTAGATGTGCTGCAGCATTCTGTACCAGCTATAGGCAGGAGAGAGAAGCTTGACTGACCCCCAAATTCAGGGCGTCACACTAATCCAGTGAAAGAATCTCTGGTCCCACTGGGCTGAAAAATAAGGAGCTCAGTTTTACTGTCATTGAAGTTTAAAACATTTAAGGCCATCCAGGCTTTGATGTCCTCCAAGCAACCCAGCAACAGTTTTAAAAAGTTGTTCCATTGAGAGGCAAGTAGATTTGTGTGTCGTCTGCATAACAATGAAAAGAAATGCCATATTTTCTTAAAATATATCTGACCGGGTCTTGCCTGTCCTGTGGCCTTTACTGTGGAGTGGGGTTACTGGCTGATCCGGCTAACATGTCGGATTTAAGGTACCACAGTTTAAATGGACTTCATATTCGTTCACTTTCATTTTACCAGAAGACTTTAAATCTTACCCGCCTCTAAACTGTGGAATAGCTTACCTTGAATGTTAGAATGGCAACATCACTGCGTGTTTTTAAGTCTCATCTAAAAACACACTTTTACTGCTTAGCTTTTAATTCAGTATAAGAATTGTTTGACTATCAGTTGTCACTGTTTTTAGTCTCTTGTTGATTTTGTTTTGTTTTCTGTTATTTCTGTGTTCTATTCAATTCTTCTTCTTTCTTCTGCATCGTTTTGTCATTTGTGCTGTTTTTTAATGGTTTATCGCCTGTTTAGCACTTTAGGTTCAGCTCCTGTTGTTTAAATAAGTAATAATACTCGTTATTATTATTATCTTGAAACTTAAAATCTTATAGCAATTTATCACATTGTATAAAAGTTATTTGAAGGAATAATGTTTGTTTCTAAAACAAAGGCAATCTATTTCATATTTCATTATACTATTAATAAGAGGTATACGCAATTTTCCAGTATAGGTTCACTATACTGGAAGACAGGTTGAGTGTGTGTGTTTGTGATTATATTACTATTATTTCAAAAAATCTGTGAATGGAACTAAAAATGAACAAAAGTTTTTTTTTGATTACTTATGGTTAACTTATGGTTAGGGGTGGGTGGGGGTTAAGGTTGTCATAGTTAGCATTAGCATTTTTCCCATAGAAATGAATGAGCGGGCCCCATAAGGATATGTTTACCCTATATGTGTGAATGTGTGTGTGTGTGTGTGTGTGTGTGTCAGCTGGTCCATGTACCACCAGGCCCCTCCTTGTCTCTGCATGCTGGGAGCCAGACAGCTGGTACCCATTGCAGTCCGGCTGTGGGATGGATGGGAAAGCCCATCTCCACGGAAACCAACTGCACGGGCAGGCACTGCATCAACTGCTCATATCCCCCCTCCCTCTCTCCCCCCTCCCCCAGTCTGAAGAGCCGAGGCTCGGGACAGCTGGTTGGTGCCCCCGTAGTCTCGGGTGGGGGAGGGGTATCCGTTAGCCGGACGTTTTGCGTCTATCGATTGAAGCTGTAACCTCCAGGGTTACGAGGGGTGTGTATGCGGCAGTGATCACTCACCATGTAGTGTATCTTCCCCTCAAATCCACACCCTTCCAGGTGGAACCTCAATAGGGGCCCCCCCCCCCCCCCCCCCCCCATGGCATGCAGCTACTGTTGTCACTCAGCAATACAAGAATAAGTGAAAAATGCAGTGTGTAAAGAGCCATAAACCCATGCCATGGTGTTCTGGAACAATCCGGTTCCTCGGTACTTATTCTTATTATTCACACTTGGCCAGGTCATTTTGTATAAGTCCCTCGCAGAGTCTCCTATACTGGAGGACTATTTGCTCCTCGGATGGGGAGCCCGGATCAGCGCTGTGTGCATGAATGCCGACTCTCCTGTGCCCGCATCGGCAGGAGAAGATGATCCACTGGGCCCCCATTTGCTGCCTGGGCTCACACAGGCCGGATTTATGGGCTCCGAGTTTGTTCCATTCATCCGGCCGACTCCTTGGTAACGCCGTCTTCAGCCTGATTAGCTCAAGGTCCTGGGGAGGGGAAGGCCTTGCCAGAGTGTCTTGTAAACTGTTATAGAATGCAGTAGATTGGATTGTTAAAGTAGCTGACAGAAGAGCGACCTTGTTTTGCTTCAGGGTAGCTCATTTCAAATACTGCA
>JAABNY020000019.1:17456641-17469332 GCA_015164015.2 Brevimyrus niger
GGGGGGGGGGGGGGGGGGGGGGGGGGGGGGGGGGGGCTTGCAGGGCAGCAGTGGTTGGCAATGTAGCCCCTGAGGAGACCAGTGGGATCTTCATAGCGGCCAGTGGGGAAGGGTGACAATGGGATTTAATGCAGTGGAGAATTGGCAGGATTTTAAGAGAAGACTGCCCCCCCCCATCTCTTACTCTTTGTTTTGGGTGGAATTCTTTCTTTGCAGGGGACAAGATTCTGTCTCCTCTAATGGACATGAACCTTGGCGATCGTACACGGTGCGCTGTGTGATTAAAGAGAAGAAAGACAGAAATTGCAAGGAGGCCTACAATGTGCTGTTGCCACCAATCTTGCTCTAACAATACGAAGTTCTCACATTTTTGCATTTTCTTGCATTTCTTCTTTAACTAGGGCAAACATCTGTATCTCAGTATAGCCAACTGCCAAGTCACACGCTAAATTTTTCTGAGCTTAGTCATTAAGACAAAAAAGTTTGTGTTGTTCCCTGAGCCAGAGACACATCACCATCTGCCAGATGATTATTAGTAATCAATAATTGATGCTGCATGGTCATCTGATCAGTGGTCTTGTTTGTCTGCAGCTTGGATCGTGCGCCATCTGCCCCTGCACAAAGGTCACTGATGTCTGTTGTTCCTATATTGATCAGCTTAATTGTTTAATGGTGCCCATGACCAATTAACAGTTACTCGGCCAAATAGGTTAGGGTTAATTTAAACCCATTGATTAATACAGAGTTTCATTTACATTTATTGAACAATAAAGAAATAATACTTGTTGATGTATAATAATATTTTCAGTAACACTTCACATAAAGCTCCCATCTCTAATGCATTATAGATAATTTCATAATGCATTATAATGGTCAGTGTGAGAGTTAATAAAGCATTACCTCATTACAATCATAAGGCATTATAGTAATGGGTATAATACTTCATAAGCTCCAATGAAGCTCTCTTCAGTAATACACTGTAGATATATTCATAATGCAGTATAATGGTCAATATAAGTATTAAGGATGCACCGTGCTGGATTATAAAGGTATCATAGTGCATTATAGTTGAGAGCTTCATAAGGCAGTAATAATGCATAATAAACATGGCTATAATATGTTATGCCTTTTTATAAACATTAAATATAGTCACATTTATAATGCTTCATGAATGCATTATAATGTGCTATTCATAGATTCGTATAGACATGGCATTAGAAAGTGTTACCGTATTTTCTAACTGTTGTAACTGTAGAATGGTGTTGATCATGAACTCCGAAAATCCTCATTGTGTTGCAGCCAAGAGCCCTACTGGCACCGATTTTTCGTCAAGATCTCTTTTTCATCCCTAAATCCCTCAAACTATACAGTGTATGGCCCAAATACATGGAGCGGCTTGACTGTAGACTGCTGAGTGCTTTGTGTTTAAGGCGTGCCACTCCATACTGGCCCCCTTTACTGTTTTGTCTGCTAGTGTATACACAGTGACGAGGACAGGTGCCTCACCTCCACTCACCCCATTCAGGCATTTTTGGAGAAGCTTGGCTGGCATGAAGTGCCGTCTTGGCAGTGCCCGCGTCCAGCCCGGGAGGCTATGAGTGGCCCCATAGTGAGCCTTGAAGCAGCTGCACACACAAAGAGGTTGGATGAACCAGCTTGCTCCCAGCCGGTCTGGAAAGGAGAGACGAGAGGTGATTGGAGCAATGAGGCATTGTTTTTTGTGTTAGGAGAGGGAAGCAAATGAACCACATGCATTGTGCAGCTCTTTAGGTACTTATGAGCAGATATTGCAGATATTTGCTAGACAGTAGGTCCCCCTGGGGTTTGCCCGCCCCACTCATTCTGTGTTTCTTCAAGCTCGTAGGCACCCCCACCTCAAACATTAGCCTGAATAGGCCTAAATGCAGCCCCTGATTGTTGCTGCGTTAGTAGGACTCTATCAGCACTGAGGCCGAGGGCTGATGTTTCTCCCCTTCATCCTACGTGTTTGGCTACAAAAAGGGGGTCTTCTCGGTTATTGACTCCAACCTGTGTTCACTATATGAAAAAACACAAACCTCCCAAGATCCAAAGACAACTTGCAGTTTGGGTTGGTTGTTTCTACCCTGGACTTAAATGATCACACTAAGTACACCTTACAGCGACACGCTGAAGTCCCCCGCTTTCTCCTGCAAGTCTGAGTGTATTTTTGTAAGGAGTGAGTGTGTTTGTGCATTTTGTACGGCACTCCGTAGTTCCCATTACTAAGTAGCATGTGCTGCGCTCACATCGCAGGGCTGCCGACTCTCACGCATCTGGTGTGACGCTCGCGCTTTTAGATTCTCACGCCCAAGCAAGAAACCTAACGCGTGCATGTGAGACTCGTCGCGAATCGAGGATCTCACGCCTGCCAGCTGACCAAAGTTGGCGGCCCTGCCCCGGTATTGTGAGCGGCTTCCCTCTCTGTCCTTCTCCGCAGGAAATAGTGTTAGTGGTCTTCTTCGGGGTGGAGTACGTGGTGCGACTCTGGTCAGCCGGCTGCCGCAGCAAGTACGTGGGCCTCTGGGGACGGCTGCGTTTTGCCAGGAAGCCCATCTCCATCATCGGTGAGGGCCGAAGCTTGCCCTGCCCCTCCTTGGCAAGCAGGAACCATCACTAATGTGACAAAGGCGAGGGCCTCGGGCCCTGTTTCAGTGCTGCTTGATTAATACCATCCATGTGGCATGAACTTCTGTGGAAGGTTGATGGCCCTGCTTCTGTTGTTCCTCCACAGACCTGATCGTGGTGGTGGCTTCTGTCATAGTTCTAACAGTGGGATCCAAAGGCCAGGTGTTTGCCACCTCAGCAGTGAGGTGAGGAGCATTGGGGGGGGGGGGGGCGGGGGGATTTGATGGTGTCTACTGGCACCAGTCAGAGGCAGAGTGTGTGTTTGTGTGTGTGTGTGTGTGTGTGTGTGCATGGTCCAAGTGTACCTTAACTGGTGGGGACCAAATGTCGCCACAATGTGATGAATAGCCGAATTTTTGAATAGATGATTTTTTTTTATGGGGAGCAGGAAACTGGGAAAACTCTATTTTATAAAAATCTGTGACTGCGGTGAAAAAAACTAAAAATGTAAGAACTTATATTTTGTTCGGTTACTTGTGATTATGGTTAGGGCTGGGTAGGGGTTAAGGTTGTCCTAGTTATCATTAGCATTTTTCCCATAGAAATGAATGAGCGGTCCCCACAAAGATATGATTACATGACTGTGTGTGTGTGTGTGTGTGTGTGTGTGTGTGCGTGCGTGTGTGTGTGTGTGTGTGTGGCTGCTTGACGGCGGCTGCGTGTCTTCCAGGGGGGTCCGCTTCTTGCAGATTCTGCGGATGCTGCACGTGGACCGACAAGGTGGCACCTGGCGCCTGCTGGGGTCTGTGGTCTTCATCCATCGGCAGGTGGGAATGGCAAGCGAACAGAATGACATCTGAATAATACATAAAGCGACTTTGTGGGACCTTCTCATAAACTCACATTATACTGTAATTACAGTTTGCTATAATTAACCGTCTCTAACTATGAATCACTGAAACTCAAAAAGACATCAGCATTATGCTGTTGAACTGTATTTTAAATCAACTGAAGTTTCAAAAATGCAAGTCATAACTTACAATATATAATTTTTTTCTTCCAGTATTTGTTGTTTTGTCAATGTTCCTACAAGAAAGCTAAATTGTTTACACACGTATATGCACAGACCCAAACACAATAATAAGACAAATAAATAATATTAAGAATAACTTCCACGCACATCAGTGTCTCACTAATTTTATGAACGGAACCACATCACCCAGGACTGGACAGGGAATATGATTTTTATTGGAAGGAAAAGTATTAATTCAGGAGACAGAGGGCTGGATAGGAATAGGACAAGTGGCAGGTTTTCAGTAAATACACAAAGAGAACTGTCCTTTGGTTCTGGCTGAGAAGGGCACCGACCGGGCCGGGCTGGGACAGGACGAGCTTAGGCCAGCTGCTGTATGAGAGATGAGTTTGCAGCCCCGTGGAGTCCTAGGCTTCCTCCATGTTCGTGAGGACCAGAAAACCCGAATACGTCCATTTATACACATGGCAGGGAATGAGGCACAGGAGGAAGCAATTAGCCTGGCGGCCATGCAAGCCTGACTCTCGCTTCCGCTTAAATTATTCTCAAAATGTAAAAACATAAACAAATTTTTGCTTCCTGTTTTTTCACTTCCACCTTTTTGTTCTACATGGTATACCAATGTTTTTCTTTTGTTTTTTTTTTCAAATTAGTTTATATTATGAGGTTATTTTCAATTTTCATTTGAATTCCAGGTTTTTGGTTTTATTAGTTTTTCTTTAATTTAATTTTAAAAATGTATTTTAATTTAGTTTATATGCTTTTTTAGTTTTCATATACGTTTTAGTCATTTTTGTTCTAGCGTTAGACTGAAAGTTGTAGAGCTACTTTATCGGTCTGATCTTTACAGAATCCTACATGATTACGCAATGCACATTGTGTACTAATGTCCTCAAAATAGGCAAAATATGTCATAGGTATTGTTAATGGTAATTCAAAATAAACAAATAATAAACAATTGTTTAAAGCAGAAGCAGAAAGTTTTTGATGTTTATTGTATTTCAGTTAGTATCAGAGGCTATGTATATTTATCATTTTTATATTTAATATATTTATCATTATATTTATAATTTTAATAAAAATTTCTATTTTCGTATCTTCTTTTATTCCAGTGCATGAAAATCTTTTCTTGCTGTTCTTGTTTTCATTAACAATAATAATCCTGCTCTGTATGTACGCTGTCAGTCTCCAGTCCATGAACTGTTTACATTAATGATTAATTATGTGGATTTACATAATTATATCGATGTGCAGTTACATACACAGGCCTTACACCTGCTGCAATATCCACAAAGGATCAGACACATAAAGGCACACATTTAGCAGAACAATTTCATTTAAATATAGATTTAGATTTCAGATAAGCGCCATCTGGTTTTCTGGTTGGGGGGAGAGAAGGTTATTAGTCTTGTCTCAGCGTTTCACCCGCCCCCCCCCCAGTCACAGTCGCCTTCTCTGAATGTGTCTTTCAGGAGCTCATCACCACTCTATACATTGGCTTCCTGAGCCTCATCTTCTGCTCATACTTCGTGTACCTGGCCGAGAAGAATTCCGTCGACGGTAGTGGGCGAACCGAATTCGGCAACTACGCCGATGCCCTGTGGTGGGGCGTGGTGAGGCGCTTTCGCTTAATACTCACGCGTCGTTTTTCATGCTCGCCCTATTAAGCGGTAACCTGTCACCGTGAACTGGCTTCCTCTCCAGGTTACCGTGACCACCATCGGCTACGGGGACAAGGTGCCGCAGACATGGGTTGGCAAAACGATAGCGTCGTGCTTCTCGGTGTTCGCCATCTCCTTCTTCGCTTTACCAGCGGTGAGCCAATGACGTTGTGATTATTTTGTCACACGGCACCGTACGCCGGTTTTCAGAAGACAACAGAAAGCAGGGGTCATGGTGCATTATTCACTTAGTGTCTTCTGAAGGACGGCAGAATGTGTCTTAGTGTTATAGATTGAAGCAAGCTAACTCAGACCCACATCCATTCACCTTCTGTGTAAGGTCGGGATGTCAGGCTGTAACTGTGCACTGCGTTACACACTATGGGCAATTTACAGACATTAGGTCACCTGATTGCATGTTTTTTTTGAAAATCTGAAAGAATGCAGACAAGAAAACTTCACACATAGAGCTGCAAACAGGATTCATTCCTGCTTTATCAGACCATATATCTTTCCCCATTGCTCAGGGATCCAGGTTTTGTGCTTCTTTTTAGCTACGTAGTTTGGCAAATGATATGATTCTTGAGGTTGCCCCCCCCCTGAAACATTAAATCATTTAGTAAATCTTTGGACTTCTGCTGTTATTTTTAAAATTATTACCATAGTTCTGATTTTCACACCTCCTTTACGGTTAATATGGGCTACTAACTGACATTAAATCTGATACAACTGACACTTATTTGTAACTGCATTTGTAATTGTGACTGTAAGAAATTCTCATGTAATGCTTTTATTGTTTTATCCATCCCTATACAAGATGATACAAGGCTGTACCAATGAGCTATTAATATGCAATAATATACTATTATGCAACTATATCATAATGTAAGTGCTGTTGGTACATAAAGGAAACTATGACTGAAAGAGTATGCGCCTTAGACGTTTGTGATGTCGTTCCAGGGAATCCTTGGCTCAGGATTTGCTCTGAAGGTCCAGCAAAAACAGAGGCAGAAGCATTTCAACCGTCAGATTCCTGCAGCAGCTTGTCTCATACAGGTGAAATGCAGCTGATTGCTGAGTGTCACTCCTGTGGCGTCTGTTTCATTCTACATGTTGGCTTCTGTGCATGTGCACATGTGTGAGTATGTCGGTGTGTAGCTGCTGTCCCACTGACGTGCGTGATGGGAGTATATGTATCTCTCGTTGAAAGCGGTACATGCACTATATGGACAAAAGTATTGGGACACCTGCCCACTATACCTACAGGAACGTAAATGACGTTCCCTTCTATCCATCGGCAGTCAATATGGAGTTGATCCATAATATACATATAACAGCATGCCAGGACATTTTGGACATTGCTATGCTTCAATCTTTGTGGGAACAGATTGGAGAAGGTCCTTTTCCACTCTAGTGTGTCTGAGCAAAGCAAAGTCCATATAAACATGGTTGGGTGAGTTGGGAAGCATAGCATTGTGTAAAATATCTTGTAATGCTGTCATAGTTTCTACAGGGGGATCAGCACCATATTGGTGTCTGTGGATTTAGAATGGGATGTCTTAAAAGTTCCTATGGGTATAATGGCAAGGTGTCCCGATAATTTTGTCCATTATGGTGTAGCTTCCATACCGTCTTCTCTGCTCAGACCTCCTGGAGGTGCTTCGCTGTGGAGAGCCCAGACTCTGCGACCTTCAAGACCTTTGTGAAAAGACGGAAGCCAGACCTCAGCTCCTCTTCATTCACCCCCAAGCCCAAGAAGACGGTACGCAGGACTGTCGGTCGCCTCCACAGACTTCCTGCTTCACATGCTCAAGAAGGCTGTTCTTCTAAAATCCATCTCATAATCACTGTCTGGCGTTTTTCTGCCAGATACCAGCATACAGTCATAGAAAAACTTAAGAGACGACTCTATATCTGCATTTTTAAATCCTGGTTTCATTGTGGTTCTGCTGGCAGAAGGCTACGTCGAGCAGTAGGTTGCTTCCAGGTTCAAAGGATCTTAGACAGCAGTACAAAAGAACAAGGAGGAACAGGAAACACTGGGAACAACCAGAAACTAGGCAGGCAGAGGGTGGAAGGCGACTTTCTGATCCCAGAGATGAACATTAACTTATCTGACGGTTTCTCGTGAATTGTAGGAGGACATCAAGTGACCTTCAAAAGGAATGGGAAACATTAGATGCAGGTGTGAAGTGCACTGATAGGACAGTTCATATCAGGCTCCTATAAGCAGGACTGAAGTTCCATAAGACAAGATAGATGCCCTTAATGAATGAGAAACAGTGAAGAGTCAGGCTTCAGTTTGCGAAAAACGTGTTATTCACAGACACACACCTATAAATTGAGAAATTAGTAAAAAAAAAAACAAATTGTGCTGTGATCTCTTCATTGTCTCCTCTTATTTTTTTCCTGTAGTTATGGCAACTTTGTTTTTGTGGACATGGTGATTCCTGGGCCTTTTCCTGTCTGGCACGCTAGCCTGTGTTTCTACACGAGTCTTTTCTTTCTGAGGGACCTTTGAGAGTGACTTTCCTCGCTGCTCCTTTTCTTTGTTTTGTGCTGACATGGGGCAGGTGAGGATGAGGAGGAAACTGAAGAGTGAGAAAGAGTATGGGCCTGACTCCCCTGCTGTGCAGAGAATCGCCTACGACTCCGTGTTTGATGATGCGGGGTCCGATGCCTATAGCACCATCTCAGGTATTGAGTTCGACAGATTTGTAGCATAGGGGTGATGAAGTCCTGTGGCTTTGTGGTGTAACCCAGCAGCATGAACCACAATCCTATCGTGTGTCTGGCTCCAGACTTTAATGTTCTCAGAACATCGCCGTCTCCATCTCTGAACATCTTGCCAGTGTAGCGATGTAGAGATTCTGGATCATGTCAAACTACAGAACTGAATAGCTCTGTTGTTTCATGCAGTGATCCTGGCCTGCGTCACACTGCCTGTTCTGCGCTATGACTTTTGGAATCCTTGACATTGAAGCGGTAATTAGTGTTAGTCTCTATTTCAGAACCATCATGTGATCCTGATGATTACAACAGGACAGTGAGAGGGTGAAGGCACGTTGATATTAATGCGCAGCACGTTTCCCATAGGGCTGCAGCTTCTTTGAGCTTGACTTTCTCTCCCCAGTATCTTTCTCGCGTTTCGGTTGTGATTTATTAGCTCATTACCCACAAATTATTTAAAGTCTAGTCCTGACCCAAGTGTCAGATTCTTATACTATCCAGCGATTAGGTGTTTTGTTGAGTTCTTTGCTGTAGTTGATAAGATTCCTTCCGCATGGCTTCCTAGGGCCTTTTTAGCTTCAGATATGCCACTTCTTATTGGCCTTGTGTCACGCTGCCTCTCTTTCCTTCCTTCTCAGGTCAGCAGCAGACATGGACATCAGTCACCTCCTACCAGTTTTGCTCCCCAACATCAAGTAACGTGATCAATATTATGTCCAAAACGTTAAGATGACTGGAATTGCTCGTCGCCTCAGCATTTTTTGTGTTTTTGTGTTTTCACGCACCTCTTCATGGGTGTATATAAGGTTCCCCAAGGTTCTCGGAGGTCCAGTCTCCACCGCCGCTCCGCTACAACATTTCCTTTGGGGATGATTTGGACCAGGAGGTAGAGAGAGACTGCATACTCGCTCCGGTCAGCCACGTATCCCAGTGAGTGTCTAAAGTGTCGTGTTTCTTTTGGCTTTGCTCCTTTTGCCTTTAGTCACACTCAGTGATTCCTGTAGATAGTCCACGGCTTTGCTCCCTCCCAGCTCCCAGTGTGGACTGTCTGGCTGGATGATGGCAGGGAGCAAAAACACGGGACCACCCAGAGGTCCCCGAGGACCAGAGTGAGAAACTCTGCTGTAGACATGCACGGAAATTTACGCGCGTGTATTTTTCATGCATGCATTGTAACGTCAGAAGGAAGCAGTGTTGACTCCGCTGGTTGTGTTTCTGTCACTATGGTCACAGTATCATTCATCATTTATTGCTAGACATGGCTTTAGCTTCTGGCCGCCTTTAGCTTCCAGGGCTACGCTTTCGGCACCAGTCATCCTGCCTCTTCCAGTGCCAGTCGCCTTTTTTCTGTTCCTGGTTAATTCCTGCTGCTCACCCTGTCCATGTTACTAACTAAGGGTGACATCCCGGGTCCAGGATAATAATTCCCTGTTCATTTATCCTTTGACATTACATGAAGACTATGGCTGTGCAAGTTTGCCTGCTTGCCAGTTAAGCGTATGCAGCAGGGCGACTGGGAACTTAATGGGACCAATTTGCATCCCCCTGCAGACTTACCCTGCGTCCAGTGTAATGGGTCTGGTTGTGAATCTCATGTGGCACTTTCATTACCAGAACCACTGCGGCCCATTAGCCGTCAAGCACGTGGAACGGCCTGGTTCCAAGCGGCAGCTGATGGTCGCTAAGACGCACAGAGGGTTGATTTCTTCATCCTTCTCACATTAGCCCTAATGGGATAATGACATAGTCCTGCGATAGCTGACAGCTGGTCGCTGCTGTTGGACCTCAGTCCCGTGGTTGGGCTCTCATTAGCATGCATTTGGGTGACTCCGGCCACCAGAGGGCAGTGTTGGCCCATGCCATTGATCTTCAGTGAGGATAAACAGAAGCCGAGCCAGGTCACATTTTCCTTTATTTCTCAATTAGCGTGAGGGAGGCTTATAATTTACCTCCCAGCTTCTTTTTTTCGAGTTTTTTGTCCCATATATAATAATTCCAGTTAAATTTGTATTCTTGGGAGCTTTTGTCAACGGGCATTGTACATAATTTAAACTCCTAAAATGAAAGCATTACGTCATGTCAGTAGGCAGAGACTCTATGCAAGAATGTATCCAACAATGGCCTGAATCAGCAGTGTGCAGTCCTGTATTTGGAATTTTGCTGATTCCACACATTGACACTGGAATTAGAGTCACTCTGCTGTCATCACTTTAAAATTTAAGGGCAAGAGCACAAAAGACCACAATAAGGGGCTGAGCTTAATAAGCTGATGCAGAGACACAGAACTGGACAAAGAACTGGACATTGACATTGAGCCAACTGGTTGGCAGTTTAAGTCAAAAAAAGGGCTTTACTGTTTTAAATAGTTGAAATAAGGGCTTTATATAAATTGACTGAGGATAGATATTCAATAAACAGCTAACATTTGGAACTTGTCATAAGCAGATACATTAATACACAATAATATTAATTATCCTGATTCTCAGTATTTTTCTATATTCTCTACAGCTGTAATCTTTCACATTGTGCCAGAAACCATCCTGCTTTTGGATGTTTCTGTCAGCAGTCGTGGGAGTGTTTATCTAGTTGAGTATATTTAGGAAACATCTTATATGGTTACTTAAAGAGGAGTTCTCAGCCATTGCTGTTGCCTGTTGTGACCATGCCAGATGTCATGGGTGACGTCCTCTTACCAGTTAACAGGCACTGTGGCATATAAGCGCAAGATGGAAATGATCACCCCCCCCCCCTCCAGAGGAGAATAGATGAAGGTCCCCTTACAATGTACCAGACCAGTGTTTTCCAATCCAGGCCTCAGGGTCCCATAGACGATTTTTGCTCACTCTAAGGGCGCTGCCCTTGTGTACTTCACTTTAACCCACCTTATACACATCTTGCACCTGGACCGAGTTCCTCACGTGTCATGTGTCCCCTGGCTGTGGACATTAAAATCAAGAATCGTCTGCTTTGAACAAGTGAATTTGCCTGAGTCATATTATTACAGATAACAACCGCTTCCGCTCTCTTGTCCTTGCAGAGAAACAACTACCCACGACATTTATCTGGAAGTAACAGCGATACCAGCCTTATGCCGCTATGTTTGGAAGCAGAATTTTAAGGTGCATACGTGCTATGATGGCACATGGAATATGCTTGTATAATTATGTGACTGGGGAGCCAGACGTGCCCACACACGCCAGGAAGAGAGTTTGCTGCCAAGTTTGTCCATGGTGCACTTGCCAACCGAGTCCTAATGTGTTTATTTAAAAGTGTTTCTGTGGAATTCACGGCCAGTCTATGAGCTGTACTAGAGCAAAGCACAGGCCCGCGCAGGGAGTTTAGCCCGAGTGCTTTTGCATGCCTGGAAATAAACGGCCCTGCCGGTGACCGGGGTCCCTGAGCCAGTCCCAGCATTGTGACAGCTGGCCAGAGCAGAGCTGGTTTGGCCTTGATTAGTATGAAGTCAGGCACCTAGGAAGAAAAGGAAGCTTCTGGAAGTATGCTGGGAGTGAAAAAGCAACAGGCTAACGCAGGTGTCAAAGGAAGTGGGCCCTGGGGATGGAATCAGCAAGCGGGCTTTCAGATGAGGGCGCCACCCACTGGAGAGGGACGGAAAGTTTTAACCGTATCGCCTCACTGGTACTTTACAGACCAGCTATTACCGCATTTTACCCTCCCTTTAATTAGCTGGTCTTTATAACTGTTATTAAGTTGGACATATAATAAAAGCGTATCTTGTTCAGTTGTAACAGAAAAAGCCATCAGCCGGGGCATGTAATGTTGTCTTGCGTCCACGAAACAGGCCGACAGACACACGTTGGATGGATGGAACCATGGTGTGCAGGCTGTCTGTGGCCTTCTGTCTTGGGATATGCATACATACAGTATGAAGCTTAGAAGGCAAGACTAGGCAAGTTCATTTACTGTATATATCACCTTTCCTAAACTGCAGTCAATGAAAGTGCTTCATACATTAAAAATACAAAGAAAATTCAAATTACAAACACGACTGAAACATGAAAGTTTTGAAAGTCAAAATTAGGCAAGAAAATAAGATTCAAGATTGGTTTATTGTCAATGCAACAATATACACAGTATACAGTGCATTGAGATGTCGTTCCACACAGGTCCCCCATAGTGCGTTATACAGATATAAGATATACCAAAAAATATAAAACATAAATTTCACATGCATTTTATTATTTTATTATTATTATTTTAAATGTATTATTTATTTGTTTAAATAAAAAGCAAATTGCAGGTAAACTGGGATTAATAAGGTGCTGTTACAGGATAGAAAAGTCGGAAAGCTGACAGAGTATTAAGCTGAGGAAGAGGCCCAGACAAATAGGAATGTTTTCGGCCTGCATACAAAAGCATCTAGTGTCAGGGTTCCTCTAATGCTGTCAGTCAACTGTCTTCATTTAAGAGCAGCGTAATAACTAAGCACTGCTTTACCTTAGGCGGGACTAACTGATGCCTTCCTAATGATCTGAGAGTTCTATTCAGCTCATACCACTGCAGCATATCAAGTAGAAAGTCAGTAGCAAGTTATATGATGGACACACCAGAGGAGATGAGACCCCCACCCCCCCCCCCCCCCCCCCACCGGAATTTTTAGGGCTTTTTTTCCGTCAAGCAACCACCACTCGAAAATGCCCCAAAGTAGACCCAGTGCATA
>JAABNY020000019.1:17518497-17535642 GCA_015164015.2 Brevimyrus niger
TTGGGCTTTTCCAAGGCACTTTGTCCTCGGGCATCGAGACATCAGAAGCAACAAATTTCACTACCCCCCTCCCTCCCAAGCAGCTGACTGCATGTGAGCCTTAAATGTAATGGGGGGGGGGGATGACCCATCTTCCTCCTCATACTTGGGGATCTGTGACTCCACACAATGACCGGCTCGCTGAAATGCCCACGGCAGGCCGGGGGATAAGCCAGTGGGGCACGTCGCGGTGCTCTGCCCAGCGGCGGCCGGCCCTGTCTGCCGGCGTTCCTTTATCGTAAAGACGTAAGTGGGGTATCCCCACACCGCAGCACAGAGCCCAGGCTAAAGATGTTGCTGAGCATGAATGGGCAGGTCAAGCAGCCGGCCAGTTTGCATTCAACCTCTGGGCAACTGCCACAAATTAGGATGGGTGGACAGGCCCCTTAGAGTGGGGGGTATTGTGAAGCCCTGGACCCCTCATCCTGTAGATTAAAGGGCCTATCTGGCAAAGGTGAAGATTAATAGCCTTTTTGATGCCCCCCCCCTCCCCACTCCACTCCACTGCCCTCAATAATAAATCTACCTCGGAGCCAGTCAGCTGAAGCGACAGCTTTGCCCCCCGCCCCCCACCCCCAAGCTCCTTAGCCAGTCACCATGCGTGACGCTTGGCGCGGCCGCCGTCCCCGCAGCTCCAGGGCTGCCCAGCAGGCCCCCACATTCAGATGTGCCGCCGCCAGGCTACATCTGTTTTACTATTGGTTTCAAATTCGGAGCCACCCGTCTTACACAAGGGAGAATAAAAAGTGCCCGAGATCTGGGGGTGGCCATTGAATTTAAAACAAAACAGTTTTAGAACCGAACACCAAAGCTAACTGGTAATACTATTCAAGTGGCTGAGCTCACTCCTCATGTTTACTGTCACATATAAATAGTTTTTCAATTACGTATACATTTATTTGCACATAATCTTGACTACCATAAGAGTTTGAAAGATGGATGCATTTGTTTCCTTGAAATTTATATCCGTAACAACTGATACTTGTTACCTATCTCCACATCTTGATCGGGGATACAGAAGCCAATGTCCTGACTGTAATGCCCATTAACTACGTGAGAAACTAGAGTGCGGTAGACAGGGCCCTGAGAGTTGCATTGGTATTGGCTGGGACAACAGTATGATGTCTCAGGTATAGAAGAGGAAGGCTGGGGAGTGAAGAGACTCAGTGCTTAGCTGAAGACGGCTGCCCTTTGTCAGCCGCTTAAAGGATGGACAGCGCTGATGTTTCCTGGGTCCGCCCCCGCAGAGCCAATCTGCCGGCCAAATGCCATTGCTCATCCGAGCTGGTGCACCCTAAAAGGTGCAACCAGCCTTAAAGCAGCCTCACAAGGCCAGATGATGAAGAGGGACAAGAAGGCGAGTCCAGATAAAAGAGGAGAGGAGAGCTGAGAGATGGATAGAGGAACATCAGAGACAGCGGAATGCTGGCTTCAACAGAAGGCTGAAGGGGATTCCCTCAAAAAAAGATGAGAAAAAGGGGGCTTATTACAGTCCTGGTGCAAACAGAAGGAAACACCGTTCTTCCCTGAAGATGACAGTAAAATTTCACTCACAACCAGATAGCCAAAAAGAATAATAAATCATCACACATGTCTAACTAAATGTAAATAATACGTACATTGAGGTCACACCTTGCCATGACATCATTTATCAAGACGCAGTGATAAAGGATTCGTGACTCAGTTGCTAGGGAGGAACACGGCGGGACATCTTTGTTTGTACCAATTTTACCATTTTCAGCTGCGTCCAGCAGTGCAATCGGAAGTATTAGCTGTGAGGCTGGTCGTCGTGACGACACTTCAGACCGAGGCTTTTAAACCTGAGGTCTGTGAGCCAGACATCTGATAATTTATCAAAATGCTGGAATTAGCACCCCATTTACGCATCACAGAAAATATTAAAGGGAGACCACCAACCCCCCACACAGTCAGAGTGAAAAACTTTCAAAGGGAAGCCCCCCCCCCCTCCGGAGAAACAAATATTAAAGCCTCCCAGCCCACAGTTCTTAGTTACTGCTGTGATCATGTATTAGTGGTTGGGGGTCTCTTAGTCTGTTCTGTTTTCATTTTGGTACAAAAAAAGGTTGAAAACCCCCGCTTCAGACAAATTGCACTGCTCTCTTCCTTTTTGATCTAGACAAGCAGATTTTTAAAAATAGACATACAAGTGGGTGCTGTTAGAGAGCCTCTCTCCCTCTTATTACAGCCTGCTTATTTAACCTCTTTAAACATACATGAGTAACCTTGTTCAAAGTCTTTATTTCTGCATGCCCAAGCAGTGCAAATAGCTCAAGGAAATCAGACGTAAAGCCCTTTTCATTTCTGCCACGCCGCCGTCTTTCCTGTACATTTCCTGTCCGTTTCCTGTGTACCGATGACCTTTTCACTCAGCGGAGACAGCCGCTCTCCCTTCTGTCTCGGACCCTCAGCGGGCACAGATGAGCTAATATCCCAGTTGTCTTTATTTAATTCACTACATCATTTTGTGAACAGCAGTGTGCAAGAGCCAGACTTCTTTCTTGATAGAGTTTCCCCTGTCGCTCCCCTTTTCATAAAAGAGAGGGAAGAATTGGTTGCCGGGGGGGGGGCTCATGTCATTTTGAATTGTTGCTGGTAATACTGGAAAGGCCCCCTGGGGCCTGGATGGCCCATCTGGTGAGGACAACAAGGCGGTGATACTGTGGCTGTGGAGAGACACAGTCGTGCCCGTTAGCTGTGGCCGCAAATTTGGTCTCCTGCTGCTTGGGCCCTGGGCCGGGGAGCTTTGAACCAGGCAACGGTGGCAAACAAGCATGACCCGTCTCCTATAGCCCTGAAAGGCCTGCGAGACGGCAAGCACAGCCAGCCACCTCTCCATTAGGTTGCCATTTTTTCCATCCGCTGCCTTTATAATTACACACACGCCGGCTATGTTCTGGAGCCGGGTAGGCAGCACACGAGTTTGTAGAGCAGCCGTCAAGGCTGCTGACCCAGTTCTTCGGACAGTGAAGCTGGATAAGTAGTATTAAGTTAAACATCACCTTTAAAACCTCTACACATTTCTAGTGGCCTTAATTTAAAACATAATTTTAAATTGACGCTGGCTTAATCTGTTTTGATGCAATAGCTTTCAGGCATCCAGTAAGGATGGATAAAACGAAAATGCCGGAAAGGATGCCTTTAGTGCAGGGGTGTCAAACTTCAGTCCTGGGGGGCTGTAGATAGAGGCTTTAGAGGCTTTATTTATTAACCAAATACCAAACCGGGCCTCTTGGACCCATAATAATGGATCTGTCTTGTTTAGTTAACATTAATGCTATGATATTATAAGAGTCAAATAGCAATGCTTAAATTGCTATGCTGACGGAATTCCCTGAAATGTATTTTTAGTATTTATATGACCCTACTCTGTCTCCATTTAATAAGGAATCGTCTCTATTACCTACTCAGTACTGCAAACTTAAATTATACAGTTAAGCCTGTGGTAGTTTCTTGTGTCTGACTGAATGTTGCGGAGTAAAGGTCCCTGACATGGAGATGTTTTAGTGGGTCACAGGAGCCCTCTGCTCGCACACCTGCACCTGCCGGATTTCAGCTTTCAGCACCTCTGTAAAAGCCAGATAGCACTGATCGGTACACTGTTGGTTCAGAACCCTCTCGCCCGGGACTCCAGCTGACAATAAACACGTTCAGCCAGGTTAGGAATTCGGCTGTTAATGTGTGTCACTGTGAAAAAGTTTTATGGAGGGAAGATGGCAACAAGCCAGTAGCCTACAAATGAATGGATCGGACAGATGGGTCGTGTTTATTTGACTTTAACCTTCTCTTGTAGGCTAAGTTAAACTGTCGCTTTTACACCATGTTACCAAAATTCACAAGAAATGGGTCACAATTAAAGCAGAAAAGTCTAATTGGGACAGCTTGCAAAATTTTCTTCTGTCTGTCAGTCTGAAAACTTCTTTAATTACTCACTCAGTAAAAGAACAGGATTGTCTTGGTCTTGCATTAATTCTGCATTCCAGCTTATCCTGTAGACGCCTCCTGGGTAGAGGTCAGAGCACTGTGTTGCCCTCTGCAATGTCCAGATGGTGTGTTGAACAGATGAAATATTTTCATATTGTGTGATAATCTGTATTTTGTTTCAATCAAATGGATGCCTTCGGTACTAAGTCGGTTGTTTTGGATTTGTATGAATTTTCTTCTACATAAATCACAACACAGGCTAACATAATAAATCACTAGGTACTTAGAATTATTAACCTAATGTCTAGATGAGCCCGCATCTGTTTTAACACAATTAATTTAAAGTTTCAGCGTAAATCTCCGCCCTCTATACTGCACTTTTCTGATTTAAACTTCAAGTATAACTAGTTCAGGCTTCCGTATGGGACAGCGCTTGAGGGTTAGCTTACCTGGTTGGCCCTAACACCGCGCAAGCGCTAGAACAAGAACCACCGATATCAGGAACTGCGGTCGGCCCGCTTTTACAGAACAAAAACCAAACAAGGCGAATTAGAAAGCCAGACTGACAAGTGACGAGTCAAAAGCGGGTCATTTTCTCAAAGCATTTGTCCTGTTTATACGCTGCGCCTGGTTGAGCCGCAAGTGCAGTTACACGCGCTGCGAGTTCAAAATGCGCAGCTGCGCCAAATATGAATCGCACCAGCCATTTATACTAATCTGCATATGTCGGACATGTGTATTCAAATATACTCATATGGTGAATTACTAATTGACCTCTTAAGATTGTGAGCGACAGCTGCAAGCTCTGAACATCCGTTCATCCACCAGTCTCATTGGCTTTAACTGGGGTCGCACGCCACGATCTTTTCCTCTCAAGGTGAGAATGAATCGTGATGTTTATTACATTGTATCGAATTCTTCCATATAGACAAATGAATTGTTAATATGAAGAGCGGACTGATGGACCTATTATAAACGATTTCCAGCTTCTGAGCTGTGTTTTCTTTTACTAAATCAAATTAAACGTATTACGGTCCGGATGTCCATAATCACCAGTCACATCTACGCGCATTGTTTGTTTGTGGCAGGTGGTAAATAATATAGATCTACGGCGCGACGTAAGTCGCCATTAGCGGTCAGCGCCACTGATTCTGCTCGCTAGGAGGGGAGGGGTTTGTGGTTAAAAAGTGATCACGGCCCCCCAACCGAGGCCAGGCTCAGACAAAAAAAAAGGAAAAGAATGAAAGAAGAGCCCTGAAAAGCCGCCACGAGTTCCCCGTCAGTCAGGCTTCTGCGTGGCTGAGTCAATTCAGCTTTGGGCATTGTTGCACATACGCATGAATACTGAATGAAGGAATGCCAAAGAGCCTGCACCTGGAAGTGCGCACACATCAGGCGAAATTTTACCAGCGACGCCCAGCTTATTGTTTTGCATTTAGAAAGACCGTTTTGGAACAAAAACTATTGCCGGATAAGCGGTCCGAAGGTGAATTGATAAACAAAAATACATTTGGAAGCATTCATGTTCATTTTCAGACGCACATAGGCCTACATGCATGTATCTGTAAATCGATAGTCATACGGTCCCTGGTACACATATGAATATCCAACACCACAGCTGGAAATGACCATAATTAGGCCTACTCGCTTCATGCAAGTTGACACATTTTCCGACATTTCCTTCTTGTCAGACATAACGGGACATGAATCTGGTGAACATAATGCTGTTGTCAGAGACATTGCTGTCATCATAAACAATTTTTAAAAATTCTTTAGTTTTTCGTAAGCGCGGACAATTAATTGGAATATTTAATTTAATGCGCATCTTGTGTGTTTATTTTGCATAACATTTCATTGGGAAACAATGAGCAAAACTCAATCGATCAACGAGCCTTCCGTGTTGTCATTGGGATGCTGTGTGAGTACGTCACAATGGTGTATAAACATACAGGCGTGAACTCACCCGTCCATTCGTCACGCTAGGGGGGAAACTGGGGTTGGGTCGAAGAAAAAAAAAACTAAAATGATGCGAGTTTGTGGGGCCCGGGGGGTCGGGGAGCTTTAATTTGGTGACAAAGCCTCATTTGCAGGTCAATGCAATGGCACACTCGCCTCTGCGCTCTCTCCAACTTGCCTTTGTTCCGTATCGCCTGCTCCGGTGCCAGATGGCCAAGGAAAATGCTAATTCACTCGCTGCGTTTTTTCTCCTTTTTGTATTTAATTGCAGTCTTTGCAGGTGGGGGCTGCGGAGTGTGTGCCTTATTCAAATGGGATTTAGTTTTTTTTTTCTTTTTTTCAGGCACGTTTCTTACTTCGTATGTGAGTCGAGCAGCGTTTGTCATCTGACAGCCAAGTTTGCAGATAACGCATACTGTCAACGCCCGTGGATCGGGTTTGGGACGCAATCAAAGCACAAATCGGGTTTTCCTTACCGAATTGAACACCGAGTTTCTTTTATTTGCATCCCCCGCATAACAAACAAAATACACATTTTGTAGGATCTAACCATTTGCCAAGAGTGAATTGCTTAGACTCAAAAATGTGTATTACAACACCAACGAGGTAAATAAAATATATAATCTGGCATTTCATTATTGTCAATTTATTTGAGAAATTAGTGCTACATTTTTTAAATGATTATGTATAGCAGCAAATTTTATCAGGTAGTTTTATAGTATTTGCTACAACTACTTATACAGGAATATGAAATGGATGGATGGGTGGGTTGGATGGATGATATTAGCAAATATTTGAATATTTGAAATCTGGTAAATTAACGGACATATAGAGAAAATTAAGTTGACCAAAGACATCCACTCCGGGTTGACACGGCATGTCACTTCTCTAAGCTTTGTGAAAATACACTACTGGAACAAAACGGATACGCGGAGACTTTGATTACAGAACAGGAAACAGAAAGTGTAGATAACTGAGACTTAATATTACGTAAGTTTACCCCAGCTGATAGATTTACAAAGAACCGCGCCCGGGGAAGGTACGTAAGCGTTCCGCTATTGCATAAAACACTAAAAGGGGCTAATTAGGAGGCACGCTTATTTTTTATTTAAGACACATTTCTAGTAGTTCAGGAACTGGACTAGTGAACAAGGGTCGCGAGTTCAAAAGAGAAAAGAATTACACTTGAGCAAAGTAATACTTAGCCTGACTTGGCTCAATAAATAAATGCATGTTTATACTGACAGTGTGTAAAATTATAAGTACAGTAATTTTCTTTTTTAATTTCAAATAAAAATTGATCGTGTACTAAAATTTGCAAAGGCTTAAGCTCCGGGTGTAATTTGTACATACATATAAGTAGGCCAACATATACAACATGTTGAAAACTAATCCTTAAGATGACGGAAACAAAAATCCGTGGATATATCGTGCATTTTACGTGTAAATTAATTAACAGCCCATGCATCATAATATTTTCAATGTGGCTTTGCCAAGCAGGTCTGTTTCCTAATACTCAGTTAGTAAATAAAGATAAATTATACGTCTTTATCAATGGAACTTGCGTAAAAATTGTTTAGATTTCAGCATTTTCATGTTATTGAGATGATTGCTTACGGGTAAGGTTATTGCATATGGAGTTAGTAAATTGTTGTTTTTATTTGAATTTATATTTGATTGGTGTCGATGTCCTAATAATTTTTCGTATCTTTTCAGTTTTTATTTCGTATTTGGAATTCAGAATTTATGGTCCCTTCTGCTATTACCTTTCAGAAAAGATCATGGGTCAAAATATAAACGCCACAAACGAAATTATTGTTTTCTCAATTATGGAAATGTAATGGGCCTGTATTTGATTTTTGAATTTTCTTTAAGTGAAGGGATAATAGTGTGAGTTCAAGGGTAAATAACTGACTACTCTAACAAAAAAGTGATTTAATTCTGTCTGGTCTTATTATTGATTGTGCAAGTTTCCAGTTGTTTTTTCATGTTATAATCTTTACACTTTTTTCTGTTTTGTTTGCAAGTATTGCATGTAAGCACCTTTACCACAAGGTAATTCACTGAAAAACAGTTCTCAATTTACTCAACTTTGCTTCATACAATCAAATAATAATACATTCTTGTTTTGGGAATACTTTTGAAAATAAACTGGAATGAAATTCCTATTTCTTTGAAATAATTAATATTAAGTTATTAGTTGTAATATTGACTTTACTCGAGTCATGAGTATTTTGAATTTGTATCACGATTATTTTATCGTTTGAGCGATTGCGTTGTTTTAAATAATTTATAGTGAGTATACCAGTATATACAGAGTACGGGCCTAGTATGAATTTAAGTTCAGATTACCTTTTTCTTCTAGTTTTATCTGAAAAGGATTTTGTACCGTGTATGTCTAGTTGTGGCTTTTTTGTTGCATCTTATTACTTGCTTGTATATCCGTTATTCCGTAGCATGTAAGACATGCAGTCAATACTTCGAGAAATCATGAACACGAAGCGGGCCTAGAGATTTAACTTTAACGAAGGAAGACTCAATCAAAGCGATGGGACTGGATATCTGTTATTTTTAAGTGATAAAACACCGCATTTACGAAGAAAGTTTGCTGAATGGCTCGGTTTCTCCGGGCATATGGCCCCTAATTAGCTGAATATTCCCCATAGTTTAATTATGTTTTTTCGCCCATTCGTATTAATGGATGGGGGAAAACAAAGTTTCCATTGTTCTCCAATGCAGGACATTATGTGGCTGAATTAATGGATCTTGGCTATGTCTACATGGATTTGCCATATGGCTACAAAGAGAGGAAGAATGGAGACTGGGTGCTTTGTGTTGGAAATGAGAACAAGCGCGTCAAAGGTACGGGTGCGTGTGTCTGTTTGCGCTGGCGGGCCGGTGGAGTCATTCACGTTAAACTCGCCCACTTGGTGGGGTGGGGTGGGGGGAGGAGGGGATAACTTGCCAGAATGGTTCCGGGGGCAAGTAGGTAATTTTGACCTGTCGATATTAGAATAAATGTCCAAAAAATATCTAGCTATCACTGTGGTGTTGTTGACACACAACTATCCACTGAGTCGCCCATGCAGTCATCTGCTTTGTCAATTCAGCGTTAACTTGCGAATATATCTTATTCAACAGCATATTTAAATAGAGGCTATAACAAAGCTGGTTCACGTTTTTGTTCCTCGGGCAGGTGGCGTCTGTGTTGAGGTAGTGGGACGCGGCGGTAAACAGTAGTGGTAGGAGAGGGTCCTTTAGACGAGTTACCGAGCGCACGCTGAATATGGGGGTGTATCAGCGGACAATGCGGGGTTCCAAAGGCACCTGCTTCACTTCTTTATGTGGTGGGTGGGGGCTGGGGGTGCTTTAAATCCCAGCCTATATCACCCAGCTGCCATCTTCGCTGCTCTGTCCTTGGACGCACAAATGACGGCTTTGTGTTTTATCTTAATGTGTGTACCGGCTCCTGGATGAATAATAATAAAACATTAAACAGTATTCGAAAACCACGGCTCAGCTGAAAATAAGGGTCTTTATAAAAAAAAATAGATATATCGAGAAAATTGCTGTCTGTGATATTTAAAAACCATCGTATACTTCGCTCTATATGCCATATACCATACTGTATTGTTGATTAGTCATCAAAAGACGTGTAGATTTAAGGTTATTCGCAAAAAAGGCCTAATCTAGTAAACTGGGAACCATAATACGCAATCCTCGTAATTTAAACGATAATTTAAAATGTAAGCTCGGGGAAGCGACTTTTCAACAGTGCCGTAGATAACAGTCTAAGATAATTTACAACCAGCAAGTGTTTTCTTCTAATCGAATATCTTGATTTCCAGTTCGAGGTAAAAGTATCCCCTCTTTGTACAGAAAATGAGGGCAATTGTTACATGAATTTCTGAATAGGGAAAAGAATATTTGTAGACCTAAAAAGCAAAGAAAATAATGCAGCTGGGGCGAGTGTCGCACTTAATAGCGGCGGGTACCAGCTACGGCTTTCGGTGGTTTTGATATGGGTTTATGCCGGGATGATACCCTTGGCGTTTAGGATAGAAGCGTTAGCCTTTGGCCGCGTTTCAAAAGAGGCTCTGCCGAAAAAAGGCGAGCCTGTTCCAGTTCAGTCATATTTAGAGAGCTTAAATTGCAAAGGGACAGACCGTTGAATGGAAAAACACGAAACAATTAAGCAAGACAAAATGTAGCATGAAAATATGCTTTTATTCGTTTCTTTTGGGGAACAAATAATGGGCAGTGATATATGACGGCTCAGAAACGTAATGGACCCTAATTTCAAGTTTACTATGAAAAGCTACATTAATGATTGCAAAACATCACAATATAAACTTTAAATAAAAAGATTGCCCTTTGGCTACAATAAGATATACAATGAAACATAAATAAAAAATTATAAGTTAGATTATTCTTTAAAAATATATATTTACAAAAATCAAGATACATTTAACAGAAATAAACAATATATACTTTCATATTGTCTTTTTCGTTTTTTTTTTTTAAAGCTGTACACTTTTTGCCAGTGTAGACGTTAAGTTATTTAAGATTGCACAGTTGTTAATGTATTTTAACACTGTCAAGCGGCTCCGAGCGGAGCCACCAACTTGCTACATGTCTCTGAAGTCCTTCGGCGGGTTCAGTCTCCCAGCCACTGTGTCCTGAGAGCCGATCAGACGCCCCTCGTACAAGCGCAGGGGGACACCAGGCTAAATGATGACCAGATGCGCTTTTTCCTCTCCTTCTCTCTGGCGTCAGAAGAAGCTGTCTTCACATTATCACAGTGCAAATACCTAAAGGAAAGAACAGTGTTGTTCAGTTAAGGTGTTATATTTGGCTAAAAGAACAGATCACCGGCTTAAAATCAAGAATTGGGAAAATGCTCGTACTCTTGGTAAACGTCACCACCTACTACAGCCTTTCCCGCCACTGTGACGCAAACTCCCCTCCCCCAGTCCAGATACGCTACTTTCGGCCAAATTGCAGAGGCAACATTTTAATACACCATATACTCCAGACAACTATCCATTCATGCTAGGAATTTAATGATCTATTGCGACAATATTAATGGAACCAACAAAATAATGTGTCGCACCTTTAACGAATTCTTCTGCGTGGAGTTTTTTCGACGTGAATCGTAGGTGCGCTGTTTTGGGAGGTGTCTTCAATTAGCTTCGTTTCAGATATTCTTTTTCTCTTCCCATAAAAATCTGGAAAAAGGGAACAAAGACTATGGTTAAGCTTTATCACAATATCAGTCAGACGATTCAACCGCAACCTAATCCACAAAGTCCATACTATGGCAGATCTAGGAAATTCGGTTAAATTGAGATATTTCAGTTCTTACCAGTGATGTGAGTTATGGTGGTCGATGTGAGATCAGTAGTAGACGTCCTTTTCCGTCGCACGCAAGCAATGGCTTTGCATTTGGGCTTGCCTGAGTTCAGTTTTTCGGAGCAGTTCTCCTGGTTCACCTCGCTGGTGCGGGACGCGGCGCTTTCAGCATTTGACAGATGATCATCTGCAATGTAAGAAGATGATACGGCCTGGACAGTACAGTCCCATTGCTTCCCGACCACTGGAACAACAATCCTAGATTTCCCAATTTGCAAGGAGTCCTGGTAGAAGACGGGCATTGCATCCACAGACGCCTCCTCCCATGCGTAATCTCCAGATAGCGGCGTATCGGTCTCGAAGTCAAAGTTCCACCGACGCTGGTCCCGCTCGGAAATTTCACGGAGCTTCGACTTCATCTCCCGATTGAGCTCCTCATGGTCGACCGGCCCAAAAAGATTCCGGCAGGCGCCGGTGCGGGCGTGGAGGGGGAAGGTCCTCCGGGCTGCTAGCCGCTCCAAGGTACTACTGGATAGCTGGACGTTTGACATCGTGAGTGTATTATATCCAGCTCAGGAAAAACACAGAAAAATAACGGATATTGATCCCCAGCAACAAAACGAAAACCTAAATGACAAAACTGACAGCAGTGTGCACGTTTACGCTCGAGCTCTGCAGTGAGGCGCACACGAGGTTATTTAAATGTACGACCCAGCTGGCTAGTAAAGTTGTATTTAAAGTCCCTTAGGTGTGTATGGTCGAATAGCCACATCGGCCAAGCTGCTGATTGGTCGCGGTTATTCCCGCCCCCTAGGTCTAGACACACCTCTCCTTTATTTACATTGGTTTAGGATCTGATTTGGACTTTTGCCAGCCGAAGCACGGCTTATGATTTGTGGCGTGGAGTGTCAGCCTCTGCGGTGATTGAGGTGCCGCCGGGGAGCTCAGCGTAGTTGTTATTGCCCGACGGAGATTTTGCTTACGACGTGGTTTTTCCTCCTCTCTTACCCCCATCCCCCTACGCTCTCAGTTTTTTTAGCCACGTCCCAAGACATAAGTTTATAATGACTTGTAATTATATGTATTCCAAAGGAATAATCTAACTGTATTAGGCTGAGTACTTTTTGCGGTGTTTTGAAATATTTAGTAATCAGAATGCGCATTCCTGCATAAACAGACATTATGGGGATTTGCTAAGACTATGCTTCTTGGTGCAATGTCTACAGTAATGAAATGATTTTTAAGTTTAAGAAAAGAAAATCATGTCAATTAACGTAGCTTTTGTTAATTCTATTCTGTGTGTTGAATCGCTAATTAATATTTCCACTTTGGCAAGGAACTTATTAAATTATTGTTTTCACTGTTACATTTTATTTCAAAGTATTGGGATTTTAAAAATTCGTAAATAGTCGCTGGCAGCCTTAATGTAGTTATAAAATTAAATGGTTAAACTTATCTAAACACTATAAACAGACATAAATATAGTTGCGCAGTACACCTACACACACACACTTGGAAAAAACAGTGGGCTAGTGGTATGTTATGTTCATAGCATGAAGGCTGTCTGCTCTTGTCGGGGTTAAATAAACTGACGACGAGCATTTATTAGACACAAACGCGTTGAAATTGTCTAAAAACCAAAACACATAAGCGAAAATAGAGGTAAATGCATCGTCATAATCCGAGAAAACTGTGTCGCCCTGCGTTTCTGCATCATAATCCTGGACCGACAAAAATACAGATGAAATACAATACAGCGCCTCGGGGCACGATTGGATCCACATTTACACCAAACGTCTCATTTGTTCTAGTACAACGTTCGAATTCCAAAACAGATAACTAACAACTTCGTTTCTCATCGTTATTCATCTAAACATGCGAATGAGAAATAATAATAAAAAAAAAACTAAATGCCGAATATCGGATTGGCTTAGAACAGTTAGGTGACAACCAGAATGTAGATTTTTTTTGGGTCTGGATTCTTATGGTACGTCTGAGAGTGATACAATGTCTCCGCCTATTGGATAGAATGTGTAAGTTATATAGTAGAGTGTATATTGTTCTTGAATAAAAACAAGTGGTGTAAGCTATATCTGTGTTTTAGATTTTTTTTCATCGTTTTGCATTATTATGACACGGGGTAACACTGAGCTGTATGATGCAACATTTTTGTAGCACAAAACTTGAAAAATCTGCTTTGTAAGGACATATGCCATTTCTTCACATAAACCTTCACCTGGCTGTTGCCATCTTGACTCTTCTGGTCTTACTTTGGACCATTTTATGTTATACTTTAATTTATAGGTTCTCGTGTACCTCTGTTCCCCACATTGGTATGACACTGGTAAAATGTTCTAACCGAAGTGAGGTTTTTTTTAAACTGTTTCTCTGCAAACTGTTTGTAATTTTTGTGCGTGTAGATGTGTATTTGGACGTGGCATTGAGTAACTGTCCGTGAATAAAAAGGTCTTCATGAGGAGGTAGATTCCACTTCAGATTATCAATCAGTTGATTGATTGGTTAAATAATGTACTTAAGATTAAGAGGCAATTTCACACTCATTAACCAGTGTGTCTGTAAACATGCAAAGAGACCTTAATCTCGTCATTTAGAGAAAGACTGACATGACGCCACTATTATGACATGAATGTGAATATAAATGACAAATAATATTTTATCTTCAGTGTTTTACGTTGGTGCTTTTATCCTCCAAGGCTGCGAATTTGGCTCTGTGTGCATAGATTTCTATGTTGTCTTCTGCCCAAATTAAACACTGAGTTTTGGCAACATTAGCAGGGTAAGTGGTTATTGAAAATTGGTTTATGATGGGATTTCCCTCTGTTGTGTCCTTTGGGTGTAAACAGAAAGCAAAACTTACGTAAATTGTAAGCAGTAATAAAACGCAAAGTTGGGGTATAACCTCAGTCACGGATTTATATGAAATGGTACCCACTGGGACTCACACTTCCACCATTTGTGATTGCGTCATTCTTTCAGAATTCGTTAATTCCGTTGAGTAATAGCATTATTTCCTTAGATAATATCAAGGGACACTTTCTTTTGTTGCCGTGACAACATCTTGTTATTCAATTTACGAGTACATTATAACCTTCGTTTACTTCATCATTCTGTAACACTACATTACGTGTTGGTTAAAACTGGATGTTCATTTAAAATGTTGCTCAGAAAATCAAGAATAGATTCAAGAGGCAGACGTATATTGTGGGCACCGTGCGCCATCTGCTGAATATCGTGGGCATTGCAGTGTCATTATACTGTCTTTTCTCTTTCAGGCGCTTAGTTTCGGCATCTTTTTAGACATTTGCTTGAATACAACACGGATTTATCTTGCCACTACTGCGTAATTTGTTGGATCTCTGCCTATTTTCATCTACCCACAATAAAAAACAAGTTTATTATGCCATAACTGTTCATTGTAATCCTTGTTTTTTATCTTCTGATAAAAATATAAAACATTTAAGTCGCAATTGTCTTATTTTAACTGTAAAATTGAGGTAACACTTTACTTGGGGGTCAAAAATACTTTGTAGTAACTCAGTTACTACTGGAATACAAATCTGGAACAAATCACGAGCAAATATAGTCGCTATTTGCGATGAAAGAGACGTCACTATTCATTAATAATGAACAAATATGAGATCAGTATTTCACTTCTGTTATTCATCTGTTATTCTTGTTCCTACAATAGTTCCTCAGTAGTTCCTTCAGTATTTCACTTGGATTTACAGAATTAACAGATGTAGTAACTCCTGGGATAAATGTTGCGTCACAATTCAGTGACAATCTTAAGAAGCCTAAGATCAGTATTTTACATGTGTTATTGATTATTTGTTCCTAGAGTACTTCCTACCGTAGTTCCTTCAATTGTTCACAAAGGACCATTATAGTATCAGATATAGTACTTGCTTGAGAAAGATGCACCATGATTTATTAATGATGAACGAACATGAGATCAGTTTGTAACTAACACTTAGTTTGTGGTTAATTCATACATAAGTAATAGCATAGTACTATACATTATTTGTGTCCCCTCAAGTAGTGAGACCAAAATTTCTTTAAAACAGTTTTCACAGCTCATGTTTAAGTAAGTCAGCTTCTACATATATGCACGAAATGCTGTTCGATACGAATCCCACATTAGGGATTTAATATTTTTATTTTATTACCCATGCACAGGGACCCAGTTGAACAGATGGGGTTGTAGTTTCTCTCTCACTGGTCTATAACTTATGTGTATTGTCTTGTAAAAATATGTATTCTGTTCATGGGCGTCGATCGTTAGCCCCGATTATTTTAAGCCTAACCCCGAGTAATTTGGCCCCGATGTCAATCTTCCTCCAAAAAAAAGTCAAGCCTCCGGTAAACATGACTCAGCCCCTGACCTTTTTAATAGCTAGAAACTCCCCCGATTGTTTTATTTCATATTAGTCTGTTATAATTCCTTAATTATTGCTTTTTATGTCATTTCTTTACTCGGTTATATGCTGTGTGCGTGTCTGGCCATGCACCAGAATTCCTCGGACATGTAAACGCATTGGTGCAATAAAGTGATTCTGATTCTGTTTTCAAGAAATTTCACCAAAACAAGTTAGGGGGACGATAATATCTGCATATTCGAGACATGTACGAATTCGAGTCCAAAAAAGCAATGGATTTGCAAAACGAACTCTTCTGGTAAAGCATGTATTAACGTTTTATTAATAATTTAACCAAGTATAATGAAGTGACAACTAAGTTATGTAGTGGAATGTTATAATCCGGTATCACTGCATAGCTTTTGCAGAAGTAGTTCAAACCTGTCTGTGAAATATGTGTCGTTGTTTAATGCTGACCTTTACTTCCTGGTCTTTGGAAAAACTCTCCAAACCATATTGTTATTTTATCAACTGCTGAACGGGATACAGAATTGAACTGTGGTAAAACGATTATTTAACGTGGATTGTTTCTTTGTAATGTCTCTATAGTTTTTCTCGTATACGTCGGGCTGCTATCGTTATCATGTCTATAAATATTCAAGATTTTTTGCCGACGTGCGACGGGTGATTATGAATCCGTCCTCGTTCTGTCGCATTTGGTCGCAAGACTAATTAATGAGACAGTGCTCAGCAAAACAGATACTGCAAAATTGAAATATATTATGCAAAAAAACAAAAATGCACTTGAACATTTTATTCTAGAACATATTCTAAAGGTAAACAAACATCTAAAAAAGATTAGATGTATATCATCTCATTCTATAATAATGTATTCAGATGGGGTCACTGGTTTCAAAACGTGATCCTATACTCAAAGCAGCTACGTTTGGTATTACTGTATTACAGGCATTACAGCTGAATGCCAATAGCTGCCGAACTTTCACAATCAACCAGTTTAGCCGGCAACACAGCGGAGCTTAAGCCCAAAGCTAAAATGCTATGTATATGTCACCATTCTTTGATTTATTACCTGTGATGTAAATCCACATTTTACATTTTGCATTGTGATTTAACTATCTAAAACAACCAGTCTTGCATCTTTATGGCTACCTTGCAGATATATTTTTGTACGTGACAGATTTATTTATTTATTGTATTATGTACTCTGTGCATTGTATTGTTTTTTGTCCATATGTGTGGCACATACTGTTGTACAGTTGTTTTATGTACAGTTTGTATATATTTAATGTATTGCACAGGGAACGTGGAATGGGCAAGACTTTCATTCACTTGTCTCTTGTTCTATGTATGTCTCAATAAAAGTAATTTTATTTGATTTAGATGATAGATAGATAGATAGATAGATAGATAGATAGATAGATAGATAGATAGATAGATAGATAGATAGATAATTTTATTA
>JAABNY020000019.1:17562813-17580735 GCA_015164015.2 Brevimyrus niger
GGGGTGGTTATGGAGGAAGTGGTCTGTTATGGCTGGTGTGATCATGTGACTTCTTTCCTACTCTCCTTTTTCTCCCTTTGCTTTCACACCACAGTTCCTGCCATGTGTAGGAAGGTGTTCCTTCTTTGAACTGGACCCTACCCTGACGTCCTGAAGCACCCCCTCCAGGTCCCGGGGCAGGATGGGTTCGCTCCGGCGGCCCCGGCCGCGGTTCATGAGCTCCCCCGTGCTGACAGACTTGCCCCGGTTCCACGCCAGCGCACCCGCGTTACAGCTCACTAACGCCAGCGTCTGGAACAGGTTAGGGCATCCCCAATACCGCGCGTCAGAAACGCCATAACTTGCATGGGCACGTCGGAGAATGGGAAGAGGTGTCCGGTGAGATTTGGGAGCCTGTCTGTCCGGAAGTGCTGGTTGGAAAGGAGGGAGCAAGCCGACCGTGGGGCAAGAGGAGATGACGGGGGGGGGGGGTTCTGTTGCACCACTGGAGTGATGAGGGATTTCTGTCGAGGCAGCTTTTTGCCCCCTGTTTGTAGGGGAAACGGAAGCAGCCTGTGCTGCTAGTTTCCGGATGGAAGCAGGCTAGGGGTCATCGTTGGTGCTTCCTCCGGGCGGGAGTGGAAATTGGCATTGTGTTGGCTAATTTTCGGGGAGCTTGGACACAGCACCGAGGACAGTGTAGGGTACCACAGAGGCCTCCTCCTCCTCCTTCTTGTAAGGGCGGTCTGTGAGCGCAGTGTACTGCCAAAGATTGGATCTACCACAGACGCTCTGCTTTTTGGTGAGATCGACCTGATTTTTCAGGCTTCTTGCCATGCAAATCGTCAGCGACTGTCTTATCTAGGGATTAATCTGCCGTGTGTGCGGAAAGTCAGCCCAGCCGCTGTGCTCAGGATGTGTGCGACACACTCGCGCTAAAAGACTCGCCACGTCGTTATTCCCTGGATCGTTATTCACCCCTTGGAAATAACCTAAGGGCTAAACTCAGAGGCGGCTGTCTGTGGGAACGGCCCCGTGACACGGCGGGGGGGCGCCTTGTGGCAGCAGATCCCTCCCGTTGCCACGAGTGACGGCACTTGTTTTGTCGTCCCTGCTGCTTTGAGCTCGCAGGCCCTGCTGTGCCCCTTCCGACCCCCCCCCCCCCCTCAAGCAACCATGGGCATAGATTTTGAAGGGGCCTGGGAGGGGGACATCAAAGTTAATAGTGCTAAATTATGTAGTTGTTGGGGATGGAATAGAAGCTCCACCAGCGTTCATATGAAACCTACGTGCCACAGACCTTTCCTGTATCGTCCTCACTTGACTCTTCTGTTGTCCTCAGCGTCCAGTCTGCCGTGATCAAGGTTTTCCAGGGAGGAGGTCTCCAAAGCAATGAGCTCTTCTCCCTCAATGAGAGCATCAGGTGAACGGTCAGGCGGTCATGTGATCTGGATGAGAGAATAAGCACTATGTCACCTTCTTGTTCCAAATGGTATCCCATCTCACTGTCACAGGTGGCTGCTCAAGACAGAGCTGGGCTCCTTTTTCAAAGAGTACTTCCAGGCAAGTTCTTTGTGGCTGTGTCCAACCTGAAAATGAGAGAGACCCCAGGTGAAAGAAAACGATTTCCATAGTTGAGTTATGAGTTATTGTTTATGGTATGTTTCAGAATAAGCTCCTGAACAAAGGTCTGGAACACATTGCTGAGAAGATCCAGCTGTGTGAGGGTAGGTAGCATCTAGACCAGCATTTCCCAATCCAGTCCAACAGGGACCTACAGACGGTCCAAGCTTTCCCTCCCACCCAGCTCCTTGCCAGGCAGAAGGTAGGTCCCCAAGGACCGGAATGGGAAACGCTGGTCTAGAAAGATTATCGCATGTGCTGTGTAAGAATGGCTCATAGGAGTTTACCTTACACAAAAATGTTCTGAGGGCAAAACTGAAAATGATTGGTTGTCTCTGAACCAATCAGATTATAGAGGAGGCAGGACCAACCAATCAGATGTTGGTCTCACCTCCGCCAGTTGCTTGGATCCACCTCCTGTATAAATTGATTGGTTAACTCTCTGAACCAATCATTTTGTCATTGTGTCCTCAGAATACCTTTGAATAAGTAAAACTCCTACGAGCTGTGAGAATGGCACACTGTCTCTGCCGAGAAGCCTCAGTCACTGCCTCAATGCTTTTCCAGGTGATGACCAGCTTCTTATTTTGTCTGAGATGTGGAGTAGGTTCTTCATGGAGATCCTGCCAACGCTACAGGCTATTTTTTACCCAGTACAGGTACCGGGTCTCAGTATTTTACTAAAGTGGAAATTTTACTGTATTGCAGTACCTCATTGTTATTATGGTGTCTTTTCAACCTAACACCTTATGTTTTTTGTTTATCTCCAATACCAATCACCAGCTAACCTCTAAGAAACTTGCTGAGGCAGGGGGGTGGGGGGGTTTGCTGATTAGTGTAATGATGTTGCATTGTTTTATAGTCTGTAGAAAACGAAAGATTGATCAACTTGGCAGAATTGATAATGTATCAGAAATGTTGTGGGCGGGGATGTGACAGGGGGGTTTGGGTGCCCCGCCCTTGCATACTTGGAGGCCTATTCTAAGTTGCCATCATATTTTATGGGATGGTGCCATTGTAAAACAAAGTGCAGTGTCTATTTTTGAACAGTGTAGGATGTGATTTATGCTGTAATTTCGGACTGGGGGGGAGGGGAATATTGAAAGTGGCAACTCGACCTCTAAGTGGTAAATGGACAGTTGAATTTTCTTTTGAATTTTTACTTTTTAGTAAATGGCTGATATATACATGCTAACTGATTATATAATGCATATCTATTTTTTAAAATCATATTGAATGCTATTTTATGTCATTGCATGGTAATTATTCTGACCCCTGAAAAGGAATGTGAGCGTTCTGTCTGAGCCCTGGAGGAACCATTACTGGGTCTTCCCTATCTGTGGGTACAGGGCCAGGAGCTGAGCGTGAGGCAGATGGCTCTGTTGGGCTTCAGGGACCTGGTACTGCTGAAGCTGCAGCTGGAAGAGTTGCTTCCCCCCGTGTCAACGTCAACCCCTCCCGCCATCACTCAGATGCTGCTTGTCCTGCAGGTGTGCCCCACCCCCCCCAGCATACCACTCAAGCTTAGGCTTTGCGTGACAGGCCAGTACCTGTGGGCCCATTTTCATCGAGTGAGTCTCTGACCCGTTCATCCGCAGGGCATCCATGAGCCCAGCGGGCCCAGTCAGGAATACTGTCAGCTGGAGAAGCTAGTGGACATGGTGGTATCCCCCTATCTGGGCAATTACCTGCACCGGAGTCCAGCCACATGCGTTATAGGTGAGCCATTAGCTACAACACTGAAGGTCAGCTCTGTGAAGAACGGTAAGTATTCTATCTACGTGGAGTCCACTGGGAAACCATCTGGTTGGATTTTTATATATACACACACGTATATATATGTATATATTATATATATATGGGGAGAGGGAGAGTTTGATCCAGTCTCTCAACCTGGTCCTCAAGGACAGTCCACATTTTTGCTCCCTCTCATGCCTTGTCCACATGTACACGTATAAATGTTCACCTGGTGTTTTTCCTCCTCTTTAAAAAAAAAAAAAAATCCCCGTCCACAAGAACATTGTCTTCTAAAACATTTCCATCCACGTGAAACCGCTAAAATGCGCTGTCAAATGCATGCCAAAACAGCCGGCATTATAACTCTAACCGTACTGCCATGTTAGCCAATCAGAAGCCTAATTGCCAGTCCTATTAAGTTGAATACCATGCCGCACATTCTGACGCCTGTCTTGATCAATATAATGCGAGAATGACTCAACATGTATCTGTACACATATAAGAAGCCCTGTCAGCAAGGTTAGCACAAGCACTACTTCGGTTAAGTCCACCATTGCTCAAACTCAATGTGTACAGCAAACAGCGCACACTCTGACGTTAAACAAAGTGGACAACGGCGCTGACTTTTTGAGCTAAAAACTCAAGTTTTGCAAACGCTCCGTTTTCAGTGACTCCATTTACGCGTGGACAAAAGCCTAAGACGTATAGAAAAGGTACGTTTTAAAATATACCCGTGTGCTTGTGGACAAGGCATCAGAGCCCTGGCAGACAGCCTCCCAGCTAACCATGGACTGGGGATTCCTGAGGGACACTGGTTTAATCATACCAGCATTAGCCATCTAGTAGTGATTCTATACAACTGATATGAAGTAGTGAACATGGAGGTTATGTGTAGAGGTTGAAGCTGTGTTCTGGGCAGAACTGTGTAATGATGTAATTGGTGGAGTGAAGGCGCATGTGCTTCACCCACCGACGTAGAACAGCCCAAAAAGCTGAACCCAAAGATGGGTCTGTGAACGGGGGTGGAGCTCAGAGACTTCGAATACCCTGATTGGCTCCTTCAGGTTATATTGTTGGACAAGTGGCAAAGTACTCCTGCATAAACTGGAGGCTGTGCAGCACACCATGGGCCCAATTACTCTATGGCCCCCAAATGAGAGACCGTATCCAATCCCTTAATCTGACTAACAGTATTTTGATTACATGAGTAGGAGCTGAATATACTGGTGGTGACTGCTGGCTCTGATCACAAAGCCAGCATATGAAAACCATCCCATACTCTCTAACCTCCAGAGCACCAGCCTGCTCGGCCCAGGACTGCCCACCTCGATCAGCCGGAGATCTTAATAACCCAGCACACCGTGGACTCCTCCTGTTCCTCCCTGGCACCCCTCGTCGAGCAAGAGGGAGAGGCCTACCTAGAGAAGGCGGGGGGTATGCGGCGCCACACGGTGGCCAGCGCCCACTCGGACTTGCAGCTGCTGACTATAACGGGCGCGAGGCGTCCCGTGAGAGCGGAGGACCCCCGGACGGCGCAGAGGCACGGCGCCGGCAAGCCACTCGTCTTGGAGGACGCGATGGCGCTCCCCCTTCAGCAAGACCGTGACGAGTTCAGCCGCCCTTCTCCAAGCTAGGAGATGTAGGGGGGCATGTTGGCAACTGAGAGCAAGCGGGGCTTTGGAGTCTGGGCAAGTGTCTCTGAGTGAGAACTCGGGGGTAGACGGCTGTTCTCCCCTGCTGGTGAAACCGCCTGTCTGCGCTGGAGGGTGGCCATCTCCATGAGTTCTAGCCCAGCCCGGGTACAGCCACTGGGATGGCAGCACCTAGATATTACTGGTGCCGTGCCAGGTAGCATAGCAACAAGGTCCGAATCCATGTGAGATTGACCAAACCCATTAATCTCGTGTGGCCGTGCGTGGAACCCTGCCGGGGGTTTACACCATCCACACAGTGTTAAATCCTAAGCCTTTGTAGGCTCTTATAGGAAGGAGATTTTAGCTTTTCTGGAGCAGTGAGTGTGTGATGAAAACCTGATTGCGGTACTGTGTATGAAACTTACAAACATGGTTTTCATATTGATTTACTATTCAGTTCCTGTCAGTATGGTGGGTGTCTAACCGTCTGTTCCCTCTTGGAATCTGTTAGTATTGTTAACAAGGGTAAGTTTTAAGTGTTATGGTAAATAAATGCATTTTCATTAACAGTTTCAAATTTCAGTTTTACTATAATTGTGCAAATGACAAACATTCGGCTCTTTTACACAAAGCTAAGCGACGCGGGATCACTTAAGACAGCCTTAACCTTTCGGTTCCATGTCTTTAGAGATGTACTCAAAGTGACACAGGAGAAAGCAGGGGCAGACTGTCCCCCAGCACTTGGGGTTAAGAGCCTCGCACAGGGGCCCCACGCTGAAATCGCTCAGCTGACCACAGGATGTGAACCAGTGACCTTCCCACCCCCAGCACAGCGTGCTAACCTGCAGTGTCACACATGACCCTTACATAATCACCAGCTGTAACATGATCAGTGGTCGGAAGGTACACGGGAATAGAGTTTTTTTTGAAGCACGTAAATCTTGCCACAATACTCTAAGGTGAACAGATTTTTCCACATTGTTAAATAGTGATAGGCAGCTTCACACAGTACACAAACATCAGCACTGCTTGATCCATGGAAGCACCCTGGTTCCAAAAGCACCTCACTTTCAGGGTCATGACACTAGCGCGTGTGATCCACTACCTGGGGTACTGAAACATACGTCCATGGTTTGCTCTTATGATCTGGTGAGTGTTGCCAGGGCAGGTAAATAAAGTTCCAGCACTGGTTCATACATAAGACCAAAGGAGCCACACCTGTTGTGATTATTCAGGTCACCATGGTGATGCCGCTTTGGCATTAGTCTTTGGGCTGAACACCCCAATGCAGAACTGGCAGAGAAGCAATAAGCCATTCCTCAGCGGTCAGGTCTGGTTAGAAATGATGATTTAAAAGTGCATAGTGACAGTGGGTGTAAAACAGCACTGCAAATGCATAAGGCGTGTGAGCAGTCTTGGGGAGTCTGGGTCCTCCGGAAAGCCCAAGAGGAACACGCTTACTGGCACACAGGCATACAAAAAAAAGAACAAATACATTCTGAATATTCCAATAACCACAATTAAAAACAAAAAAAAAAAGAGAACAATTTCCAAAATGAAAGGGGAAAACCTTAGATTTTCATCTTCAGGTGAATTGGCTAAAGGAATTTCTCCCAGTGACATACCAAGATTCTAATCACTTGCTCAGGTGTCAGATCAGCTGTCTGACTGCCTAACACACATTCAGAGGCCCCCATGTCATCAAAATAGGCAGCGGAGCAGCAGAGCTCCTCTTCGGGGGGCCCCTCCCTTGGGGGCCCGCTCACAGGGAGGGCTCGGGGCCGCGTGGCTGGAAGCCCTCCCGCCGCACAAAGTTGTCAAAGCGCGGCGTGACCTCGCATCGCACCAGGAGCACGTCGTCTCGCACGTACTGGTGCTGCTGCAGGGCGTTCAGGTGCATGAAGGTGACGTAGCCAAAGCCCTTGGGGTTGCGCTGTATCGTGGGCCGCTGGAAGGCCAGCAGGTCTGGCTTGGTCTCCATCACCTCCATGTGGTGCTGGTTATCCACCTGGTCCAGAATGGCCAGCCGGATGATGCCCTGGAAGGGCCAGGACAGCTGGCTGTCGAAGTCGCCCTGCATGGTGTGCACGAACAGGGAGATGTAGTTGGAGCAGCGGGGCGCGTTGGGTGTCTGCAGGTGCAGCCGCAGGCACAGCTTATAACCCGGGCGGCCTGTATAGAAGCCAGGACTGTGAATCACGACGGGCTGGCCGGCCTCCTGGGTGCGCAGGTGGGCGGAGAAGCCCTCCACGCGCCACACGTAGACGCCTTGGCACTGCTGCGCCTCCTGCTCGCGCACGCGCTCCTCCAGCACGCGGGCCTGCCGCCGCAGTTCGGTCAGCTGCGCCGCCTGCGTCTCGCTGTGGATGCTCAGCTCGCGCAGCTGTTGGTCCTGCCGCACCAGGCGGCACTCCAGCTCCCGCACGGTCTCCCGCATGTGCTGTAGGACGGGGCCACACTCGCAGGGGGGGGTGGGCCGGGCCCCGGCCCTGGCCCCGCAGCTCCGCTCCTCGGCCGACGGAGCCCCCGCCGCGGGACACGCGCTACCCAGGCCGCGCAGACGGTCCGCCATACAGCGCATGTGCAGCTGCGTAAACTCCTGCATGTGCTGCGCCAGGTCGTTCCTCGGCATCTGCAATGGCGGGGGCAGCATTGTCAGCGAGCGCTTGTGCTGGGACGATTTGCGGGGTGTGGGGTGAGGGGGACAAGGCCGGGGACTCACCCGTTCTTGGCAGCCGAAGGGGCTGAATGGACAGGCGACCGGGGCCTTGAGACAGTCTGTGTCGCAGTGCGATGCCAGCTGTCAGCAACAGAGCAACGTGAGCTTTATGGAGCCGTTTAGGGGACAAACCGTCAACCAGAGGGGGGTTTGGGGGCTTCTTCATTACACTGCTGATGCACAGGTATTTCATTACCGCTACGCTATTTAATTTAAGAGGCTGATTATCTGATGAGGGAGAAAGGAGGCCGAATGGCCTTTTTTTCATCCATATCAACCCTCAACATGTTGGTGGTCCTCGTTGGTACTGGTGTATGCGCGATGCCCTCTCACCTCACCTGGTCTCGGATCAGCTCCATGCTGCAGTAGTCACAGACCACGTAAGCCAGCGGGCACAGCTTTTCGTGGAGCTGACAATGGGAAGGAGAGCAGTGTAGCATCTGAACATCCACCATCCATACCACTCTCTCAGCAAAGCAGTATTTCCTAATTTCCCCAAACACCAGGTTGGGAAACAGTGCAGTAAAGGGTTATGAGTTCGACAGGAAGCAGAGTACAACATGGGGGATGCCCTGTATGCACTGTGAATTCTTAAACATTCAAGTAATGCTTTTTAATTATACTCAGTTTTGCTCAGATGATACTCTGATCCTTAAAGGAAATAGCCTCATTTTTGGGCGAATGTGTCAAATGGCTGAAGGTGAAATGCTAGGGTATTTGTTAAAGCTACAGCAGCTGAAGGTGGTACGATCCCATGCGAAGCCATGTGCCACAACACAACACGTCAGAGCTGGTAGTAGCGCCCACCTCTCCATCCTCGCAGACGTATGTCTGCGCGCAGTCAGGACAGGTCACGGGCCTGCGTGGACACTGCCGGCTGCTGTGCTCCTCCAACTGGCTCTTCCGCACCACATCTTGGCACAGCGGACATGGGACTGTGGCGAACTGGCATTGTGCCACATGGTCCTGAGAGGACACAAGTCATGGGGCTGTAACATCTGGCAGTGACCGGCTTAACTTCCCATGGAACTTCCCCAGCTTAACTTCCCTTGGAATGGAAAGTTTCTAGAAAGTTCACAGAAACGGTCTGCCTCTTTGCAACCCAAGTCAAGGACTGCGGATGGTCCAATTGCCGGGTCACAGACAGACGCCCTGCCTGTCTCAGACTCACCTCCAGCTGCCGGAGCTCCATCTTTTGGCTGCAGCCACTGTTTGGACAGCGTACGGTGAGGGAGAGGATCTCACGCTTGGCAAAGTTATCAGCAAAAAGCTGATCCTCCATCAGCACCTCATTGTCCACTGGACACTTCTGTCCTGCGTCCCTTGTTAATGAAAAGGGGATAGAAAATTACAATGAAGGAAAAATCATAAACCTTGTGCAGGCCAGGACCACATCTTTAATTACATTAATCCGTTATACACTCAATATAGCTAATCAAAGACCTGTTCATATCCATAAACATGGACAAAAAACTGCCACACAAAGTGTGTTGGAGTTAGGAACATGTCACTCAGAGTACAGGAGCACAGTAATTACATTTCATCAAAAAGGAGGACATGCTTCTCCTGCATTATCCCGAATCGCTTACCGGAGCGACTTCCTGATACAGCCGTGGCAGAATCGGTGGCCACAAGGCGTCTGCACGGCCGCCCGCAGGGCCATCAGACAGATGGGGCACTCGTACTTGCTCTCCAGAGGTGGATCGAACTCCACGTCGTAGCCCTGGGGGTCGGCCGGCATGGCCGCCGCCAAGCTGGAGGAAGAGGAGTTTGTACGCAGGAGGGCGGGGCTGTCCACGGGGCTCCAGCAGCTGTCCTGATCCTTCTCTATGTTGATAGCACAGGCCGAGAGCTCGGGCGACCCACATGCGCCCTCTGGGCCATCCTTCTCCGTCTCACAGAACGACTGGCTCATCTTGGGAAGGAGGGGGGGGGGGAGAGAGAGACAATAAACATTTTTTTTTTGTTTTGTGACCTCATTCTCAAAAGTTAAGCTCTTCAGTTCAGCAAGTTTAAAGTGAATCTGAGGACGTCTATGGACGCTTTTCCACTGCATGAGGTTCGGTGCATCTGGTACTTTCCCTTTTCCATCGACTTCCTGTCGAGTACATACCAGTACCAAAAGTTCCAGTACCTAAAATACCAAACTAGCTGAGGTACATTTATGGTACTTCGCTAATTTGAGGTGGGGCTTGTGAATGCTTTCTTTGTTGACTGATTATGCAAATAGAAGAGATTCACCCATTGATGAACAAATGAAGAGATTCAAGCTTAAATTGCCATCTGCTTGGCAGAACAGATACAACACTATCAGGACTGCATCACATAAAATAAAAAAGTACCTTGTATATGCTAATGCTGCATGATATTAGAAAAGTTTCAAATATTGTGACATGATATGTTGTAATATATACAGAGATATTGATAAAGCAAAAAAGGAAGTTCGGAGTAAATATGCCTCAAAAACCTGTCTAGAAACGATTTAAACAGAAGGAATGAAAATGATTACAATTGTCTAAGATCGAATGCAGCGCTCATTTAAAGGAAGAAGAGGTACTTAACTGATTTTTTTAAACAGACTTAATACACCTGAAAATTTGCAAAACTGGCTAAGATGTTATTTTCCTATGACAGAGTAAAAATGTTTTACCGAAACCTAAACCGCCCCGAGCAATAATGTCCAGGCAGTATGATGGTATGAAAAAGCCTGATCTCTACCTAGCTTTAGCTACCTAACATAAAGCTACCTAATCTCTACCTAACAAACCTATTGTGGTTCGTACGATGTAAGAACTGCATGTGCATAACATGTGATGTTGGTATTAATAATGCACATCGTCCAGCCCTACAATATACTACAGCCATTTTTAAAATTCCGTAAAAAATACTCCACCTCACATTCTGACGTCATTCAGTGCTGGTACCAGTTTTTACGCCAGTGGAAAACCAGCACCTTCAAGTACCAAAAGTACAGTACCTGGTGCAGTGGAAAAGCACCCTATGACATAATGATAAATATGTCATTTGTAGCACAAGTACAATTCTGTGATTTTCACATATCCAATTTTACTCTCCTATGAGACATACAAGTGAACAACAAACTCAAAGTTAACCATTTTCCCAGCATACCTTGAGCAGTTTTTGGGTTTAAAAGCCTTGCTCAAGGGCCAAATGATGATGAGATTACAATTCCGGTGACTTGAACCAGTGACCTTCTGGTCACAGAGTCCTAACCTAGAGAGCCAAACATGAGGATAGAAAGGCATGCAGTGACTCCTACCTCGGAAGGAATCAGGGAGCGTTGCAGAATCACGGATGATTGTTCAGGTTCACCAACATGCAGCACAGCGAAGAAATGCTAGATTCATAAGGAAACAAATTATGATTAATTTTTTTGATTCCGGGGAAAAAAAATCTGGCACATACAGTAGGAAGAAAATATTGCACGAGACATGAAGCAATCTTCTGTAGTACACATGATTCGTGAGCAGGTGCATTTGTTTTTTCTGGGATGGCAATCAGCCATGGATCTTCACAAAAATGAACTGAACAAGGTTATATAATTTAAAGTGAAGGGACACAAGCTTCATCTCTCATGGCTGTTAGCATATGCATCAATCATGTTAAAAAATCTATCAAAATCAATGGAATAGATCTTAAATTTTCATTTCAAACAAACTCACCTCCTTCACGGTCTCTGGACCCTGTTGCAATGGTCTCTCCACACTGGCACAAGTTCACTCAGCATGGCTTTGCCTCAGGGTGTCCATTGTCATACGTTTATATCTCATCTCTAGCTTTTTTTTTTCTTTCAATGACACACAAACTCAACAGGCCAGTGATTCATTCTATTGCCCTCTGCTCCACATCAGCACTGAGGGATTTTCCCATGAGGTGACCCTGAAATTCTCTTCACTGGTTATTTTGAAAGTGTATTTAAACAGCAGCCAGACCTGCAAATATACAATATTCACTTTAAACAACACTTCAGAGCCTCCTCTGTGTCTAATACCATAACTTTACTAAATGCTTCCCGAAGGTATGCGCATATCCCCGATATCGCACTACATGGATTTCTTCCAAAGCCGTGATACTACCTGAGCATTGGGCTGCAGTGCATGGCGTGTTTTATAATGCTCGTCATTGTTTTATGTCGTTTTTTTCTGAAAACACAAATAATTGTGACGTAGTTCACATCTCCTTCATGACGAACTGAGAATTTTCCCAAAGATGCAGCAGCAAAGCGGTCAGTTTTTTAAAGTGAAAATTTCCGTCACGGAAACACGTCTGCAATTTCTTAAGGTAAGTTATGAGAAGCATAATTCTTTAATGAGTCAATTTTATATGATCTTATTTCAATTTCTGGCAAGTTTCATCCTTTTTTATGGATTAGCAGTCCTGATTTTGGGTTTGCAAGATGATGGGTCATGACTGGAGGCCTGGCCACCATCGTGAAATGATTATAAGCAGAGTGAATTATAAGTGAATGTATTACAGGATATATATATATAAAAATATGTATTATGAATGTATTATAGGATATATATATATATAAATATGTATTATGAATGTAGTACTCATTTCAGTAAATAGATCATTTTACTGAACGTGTTATTATTCTGTAATGGTTTCTCATGTACAATATTGTATAGGAATTGAATAAGATTACTTCGGGCTCTGGTCACAATGTACATGTATTCAAATATTTGTGTGTTTTGTAAAATATATCATGTATATTGTCTAATGCAGTAAAAGATGGAAGATAAAATAAGTACTTTATGCCAATTGGTTAAGGCACTAATTATTAATAATTACCTGTAATTACTACTGATTTACATGTATATGATCATTTAGAAGTTGTAAAAACCTTATGTATATATTTAACAGTATTTAAAAAATTTAGAACGGTTTAGTTCCAACTCAAATGCAAAAGATTGTAATATGTTATGTATTTTTATTGAATATTATTTATTTTGTTTAATTAAATAAATTTTAAATATGAAATAAATGCTGCTGCCTTCATCTTTCATCTACAAGCTTTCCATTTTCCATTGATATCACATTTATTGAGATAGGACAAGAAATAAGAAAGTTACAAGCAGTTAAATGAGTCTGCCTTTGTTTTGGTGACAGACTTTCTATTGTTTTAATGGTAATTGACAGAAATTGCGAGCAATATTACTGTTTCTAAAATTCGATAACTTTCTTATTTTATGTCACAGAATAATGACCTTTACATCATTGGAAAGGTGTATTCATTTTGAAATTTTTAGTCACATCCCTACTTCCAGTCTATCCCTAACTCCACCCGGCAATTAGAACCCTCTTTGGCTATTGCTCCACCTGTACTAACTTAGGCACCTTCCATATTTCTTACTTGTACTATACACTTTCCTATTTGTTCTGTGGGGGGCGCTTATAGGCAGAGTGTTATTTGTCTTTGCGATGTTACACGGGTATAAATAAAGTGTCATCTAATCTTCCCCACACAAGGACTACATTGTAACCCACAGCCCAAATTTTGCGGGAAGCTTTGAGGTATAATACACCCATTAACTTAAAAATCAAAGGTAAACTGATAATAATACAGCTAAAGCGAGCTTATTTAGACCCGGAAAAGTGTGTTTACCACAAAATGCGCGTTTGCAAACAGCCGCCAGACACTTACAAGGTACGAGAATGAACAGACACAAAAAACAGACAACAAATTCAACCAAACAAATGAGCGTTGACGTTAAGACAAACGTCAAAACCTTTTACACCAAAGGGTGGGGTGACGTTAGCCACTGCCGGGTTAAAATACAGAAGGAGCCGGGAAACCCAACCCCTAGCGAATCTATCAAACATAAAGTAACAAGCCACTCCTCGCCGTATTAACCTCTAATCAAAAAACGAATACCTTATAACAACTCCGTAAGCCAAGCCGAACACAAAAAACCAAACATGGCGCTTAATTCTGGGAAACTCGGCGAAGTACTTTCAGGAACCCGTTAAGTCGAGGGAGACGTCGGCGCGCCTGGCCCATAGCTTCACGTAAAACAAAAACATGGCTCACCGTCAAAAGACTGCACGAGAACCAGGCGACGATGCCTTCTAATCCCTGTCTTCTTATGAATTATCTGATTTATTTCCCGGACCCTCTCTTGCGAAACTCAGTGCGCGCTAAACCTCAAACAGCCCCTTCCGAAACTCCCCGGGCTAAACTATGACGCTGGTGTTTATTTTTTTTGGCTTGCGCCCCCTAGAGAACGGAGGTCGATAAACCTTGGGCTGAGCGGGATACACTTAATCCAAATTAATGTTTACCGTTTTTATGAAGTATTCTTATCTTCTTGAGGGGATACGAACTGCAAGTACTCATTGAGGGGGCGCGGCCACAGCAGGCTGCTTTAAGTATACGAGATATGCAGGAAATAGTTCTTATACATCGCCAATGTTATCCTGAAACAAAATAAGTGTGATTGTTTGCCATTTCAATTTTTATTTCTCAGCGTTTACAGTTTCCATTTCAACTAGAGCAGCACCTTCTACAAAGGAGACACACTAATGACAATGACTCGCGTCACGTGACACTGTTTGTGGCCCATATGCGCATGCGCAGCCTCACTTTCGCCGCAGTGTCGTAAAGGCTGGCGGTATTTCCAGTTGATTCTTCCGTTGTTTTTTTTGCCTGCTTATCCCTGATGTGTATATAACGCATAGAAACGGTACTAACCACGGACAGGAGGTTTTATAATAGTGTAGGGCACTGAGCTAAGGACAGTGGGGAAAAGGAGAAACAGCATAAAAGCGTTATCGTGCGTTTAGTGAGGCGTATCGGTACACACGCTGATGGCGGCTACTGTGGAGGAGCTATACCGTAACTATGGGATCTTGGCAGACGCGAAGGACAACCTAAGCTCGGTGAGTGTCGCGGCGAGCGCCTCAGCATCAGCAGCAACGGTTCAAGGCTTGTTTAGGTGGGCGATGCAGTTGGGGGGGATAGTTTATTTGTAACTGAGCGGTGTCGGTTGTCAGTGTATGTGCGTTGTTAGCCTGTTAGCTTGCTAACTGCGTAGCCTGTCCTGCCGAGACTCACTGGCGGGCTAACCAGCCGGCCCGCACCGCAGTGGCTGTTTCATTCCTAAGATATTCTATTATTATTCGAGAAAGTGAATAACTAAAGCGGCTACGTGTTGCTGTTAGTGTTTAGTCACAGCACACCGTCCCGGTGCAGTACGGGCCGCGGCACGCGCTCGCTTAACGCGTGAGAATAGTGTGCTGAGATCCAGGTAATCTTCGAATTAAATTTGGGAGCATTAACTATGTATGGCATCTGATCACTGTTCACCATTTTTGCGAGACTTTTAGTCATGCAATTATGAGAGTTGTCTTTCAAACTACAGGAGAAATCACTAAGTATTGCGTGATTTTGTAATTACATTTTCGTTGTCTGATTTAGTCCCACAGCTTTAAACGTTTTCTTGTACTTGAGGTAACGTTATTAAATACTGCATTATTTCAAGGTGATTGTTTATTTTTGCAGCACAAGGATGCATACCAAAAGATCCTGGACGGGGTGAAAGGCGGTCCGAAGGAGAAGCGTCTAGCCGCACAGTTCATTCCTAAGTTCTTCAGTAATTTTCCGGAGCTTGCCGATGCTGCCATCAACGCACAGCTTGATCTTTGCGAGGACGAAGATGTTTCGGTAAAACTACAATAAATATTTTAGCGCTGGTGAGATCTGCGCATTCTGGCATGCCTCGGGAGCGCGCGTATATAGCCCTATGTGTGTGTGTTGTTAATAGCCCTTGTATTGCTGCTGTTGTATTTATAATTAATTCTTGTGTTCCCGATTTGGCATGTATGTTTGCACGTGTCCGATCCTCGCGTGTCCTTATCTTGTATAAATCACGGTGCTCATTGAGTGCTTTTTATAGCCTTGTTCAGCACTGCAATAGAAGAACGTGTTTTTCCCGGCAAACAAGACTATTGTTCCTTCGTTGCTTTTGCGGTGCCTCAGTCCGTTTTACACTATGATATATTTATACAACCTGAAGAGACTTTGGTACAACTTAATGGAAAGTAGAGAATATTTAAAACTCTTTCTCCTTGTAGAGTGTCATGTTATCGTTAATCATTTTCTCATGCAGCGGTAAAGGCTGATTTAAGGAGGCTGAACCTGTTCTCTTGAACCTTTTTAGATCCGACGACAGGCCATCAAGGAACTCCCACGGTTTGCAGCTGGCGAGAACTTGCCCAGGGTGGCAGACATACTCACACAATTACTCCAGACTGGTAAGGGCACACTGCCTTTGCATAGGAGTAATTTCCTACCATCATTGTGTACATATTCAATGCCCATACACTATGCATGTGGTTGAGGTTTATATATGTATGTATGTATGTGTGTGTGTATGTATATATATATATATATATGTATGCATATATATATGTATGCATGTATATATGTATATGTATATATATATATGTATGCATATGTGTATATATTTAATATATTTTTATATAATTTTTTGCACAAAAGTTGCATGTGCATGGTGGTGTTCTTGATTTTTACTTTGTACCGAAATGTAGAAAAAATAGATTTATTCCATGCTTGCAATAAATAAGTAGTTTAAAGTGAAGCATTTTTGCCCATAGATGATTCTGCAGAATTCAACCAAGTCAACACAGCTCTGATCTCAATCTTTAAGATGGATGCAAAGGGTATGTACCCACCCCCTACCCCTTGCTGTCTTCTGAGAGAATGCAAAACCAGGTGGTTGTTTTCATTCTTTGTTGAATTTCAGGTACGCTGGGAGGCCTATTCACACAGATTCTGCAGGGTGAGGACATCGTCCGGGAGAGGGCCATAAAGTTCCTGTCTACCAAACTAAAGACACTCCCCGAGGAGGTTATGACAAAGGATGAGGAGGATTATGTCTTCGTGGAGATCAAGAAGGTGGTGGTCACAGCTGTGGCATTTGCCCTTGATGTGTTTGTGCACTCTTTATATTTCAATTGCATCTAGAAGAATGTATTTTAAGTGGATCTTTTCACAAAGCCAAAGAAACGTGCTCAGGTAGAATGTCACCAGGGCAGTGCAACGACAATGTAGTTGGTTAGGTTAGGAATCACAGGTTATGTTACGTTTACCTCGGTTTTAGAGGTCATGGTGTGGTATTGCAGGGTGTCCCCACGGGTAAAAAATGAGGAGCGGGTAGTAAGGATCTAACTTTCATGTTGCCTGATCGGGCCCCAGTAGCTCGCATCCTAGACAGGACTTCAGAGGGCCATGAATATTTAGGCAGATGCAGGAAAGTCCAGTACTTTATGGGGGCCCTGAATACAGAAAACTGTTTATATGCTCAGGGAGCATTATACCTCTGCTCTGTAAATTTTGGGGTGTTTCTTCTGGTAAAAAGTTTCAATCCTTATGAGGTATCCAGGGTTGTCCTTTCAGTTTCTAGCAATGCCCCTGATGAGAGCTCACCACTTGCTCTGGTGACAAATTGCCGTATTAAATGTAAACTGTAGATTAAACAAAAAGAAATGTCATTAATGGGTAAAAGCATTTGTTTGCAGTTCATATGTATTGGTCATAGAGCAGTCTGACTCATTTATTCTGTCTGTTGTACTTAGAGAGTCAGACAGTGCCATATTGTAGCTGGCATCTGATGGACCATATGGGGGAATTATCAAACTATCTAAGGGTTTTAGGTGTGGAGTGTTGCACTCCTCCGGAACCTACTTTTTCTGGTGGTGCTCTAGTGAAATTGGGCTGAGCTGCCTGTCCCGTCATGTCCTTTGGGTCACAGGTGCTGGAGGACGTGACAGGGGAGGAGTTTGTGCTGCTCATGCGCATCCTGTCCAGCCTGAAGAGCCTGCAGACCGTGAGTGGGCGGCAGCAGCTGGTGGAGCTGGTGGTGGAGCAGGCTTTCCTGGAGCAGGCGCTGGATCCCGCGGACGCCGACGGCGTGGACCGGCTGCTGCAGTGCACTCGGCAGGCCCTGCCCCTCTTCTCCGTAAGCCCCGCCCCCTTCACCTCAAACACCAGCAGTAGTAATTCCTGCCCTTGCATGTTTTCTCATCCTGTTGGCTCTCTCCTCATCTGTAGAAAAATGTACATTCCACGAGGTTCGTGAAATACTTCTGTGAGCATGTCCTGCCCAACCTGGGTTCCCTGACTAGCCCGGTGGCTGAGCTGGACATCCAGCTAGAGGTCAGTGCTGCGCCCCTCTCCCACCCCCC
>JAABNY020000019.1:17637067-17651282 GCA_015164015.2 Brevimyrus niger
ACACACACACACACACACACACACACACACACACACACACACACACACACACACACACACACACACACACACCATATCACAGACACAAATGTCCAGATGCAGGTGGAGAATGAGAGACACACAGGTGGTTAATACAGACATCACACAGAGCTACGTATTACGCATTACTGACACACAACTTCGTCATACAGGTGCAGACATGTCACTGATACACAAAGCCTATGTACTGAAAGTGTTTAATATTTCAAAACCCGATTACCCCTCGGTCATGCAATCACGGTAGTCCATTGTTTAAATTGCTCGATAAGAATACTTACAAACTCTCAGTTCTGTATTGAGAAAATCCATTTATCAGTTTTCTTTTGCAAATTTTATTTTTTAAACTTTTTACATATTATATTTAATATATATATATATATATATATATATATGCATTTTTCTATCTTCTGAATTTTTTATTTGCTATACTTTTTTACAGAGTATCATACTACAGATAATTATTTGCAATATTTTTATAATTTCTTATATTTATTCACAATTATGAGCATTTCTCTACATTAATAATTCCATCATGTCATACTGTTTTACCATTTAATTTTTTTAATGTTCAGATTCTTTTTACAATCAAAATATGAATGGAACCAGACATTATGGATTTTGCTAATTCAAGTAGTAAGTTGCATCTGATATTTTAATGATATTTTATTCCATAATTTGCACTGAGCGATCCCTGTATGCCACTGTTAAACTTTACATTTTTTCATTATGATTTTCTAGCAGAATAAGTATATTGATGCATTTCTCATTGTCATTCATTTATCAGTTATTGACCCACAGATTGTAGCTGATCTTTGTTTCAAAATTAAATTAAACCTGAGTTTATTTATCTCCTCAGAACTGCAAAATTGTGAGATGTGGTTTTGACACAAAGAGTAATGTGAAATGGCACATTTAAGGGGGCTGATTAATTTTAACAGTCCTTAGCATGTCACAGTGAATCACAAACAGGTACATTCATGTTTCAAACACAAATCATGTTTGATTTTTTTGTTAAACTGTGCCAAAAAGCACTTGTTAATTTAAGTTTTCAATTGAAGTTTAATGTTTTGCTTTACTTATTTCAGAAAACTTAACATTCTAATTGTTTGATAGATTGTATTTGCTGTGAAATATGGTGAATAGATTCAACAAGTATACCTATTAAATTATGATTTTGTTTCTCAACAAATATTTAGTGAATCTGTTTTACTTGATAAATCAAATTTAAAAAGACAGATGACATCTTTGGTGGTATTCTAAAAACGATCGATTGTCTAATAAATATACTGTGAATTGTAATGAAACACAAAATATTTTTGTATATTTAGTACAATATTAGTTGTTTAAGGAAAACTGAAAATTAAGACTGTATAATAGCATGAAGGAAACCAGAAAAAGGATTAAATACAAACAAATATTAAAATTTAGCTTTTCGAGGAACTGAATAATGCACAGAGCACATTTTGTATTTGAAATCTAAAAATATTCAACAAGAAAATGTACCATGAGATGTCAGAAAAATAAGATGGAGGTCAAACAGTGTTTTTGGAGGGGTGTTAGACACCAAAATCAGCCCCTGCAGAAATAAACTAAGGAAGTTCACAGCGAAGCATGGAAAACGGCTAATTCTACTGCAAATTCTGCAGTTTCTACTTTTAAAACATTCATGTAAGTGCCAGAAAAGGTTAATGACATTTGATTAAATTGTTAAAACTCGTGAGAAACTAGAGAAGGTGTTTTGTTGATACCAGTTTTACTGTAACACACAAACTGGGTTAATGGTTATTTATCTGATCTGTTTCGTTTGTTTTTTTTGTTACCAGTTGGCTGAGAATAATACTGATGTGGGGGCCAGTGATATGGAAAGTAAGTGAAAAATCTGACAGGTACTTTTGCACATTTAATGCATAGAATGTCATAAAATGGGACATTGCAGACATGTAATACAGGGATAAAATACTTTGGGAGGATATTGTGATATAAATTTGTTTAAAAAGCATTTCTTTAATTAAGGAAAAATTGACAGCAGTTAAACGTTTAAATTTTTTGCCATGCTGTATCGTTTTTATAAATAATAGAAAAAACAACAAGCAATAGTCTGTACAGGAAACCATAAAAAAACAAAATTACCCTTCAGAATTAATGTGTGTTTTAAACAGAAGTATTGCATGAAGAGTTGCAATGGGCGGTACATTTGTTTTTCATTTTTCATTATCTTTTCATACTTTTAAAAAAATTCAGTGATGGATGCAAAAGACGTAGCAGAGAGTGTGAAATTGGGAGGGACACAACTCACTTTAAGTCTGGATGCATGTTTGTACGTCATTTGTACAGATAGCATAATTTCAGTAACTTTTAAACATTATTTCAGGGCAGCAAGAATACTGATGTATTCAATATGAAAATGGGGAAAAGAATAAAGTATGTTTACTGCCCTAATGACAGACATGAGCTGTGGATCTGCTTGGGTGCCTGTCCCTGATGGAGCAGGTTAGAGTCAGAGAGAAGGAGACGTATGTAGACGGTGGATACGAGCAGGTCTGCATCTGCAATCTGCCTTCTGGGAAACTCTTCTGTTTAGTGTTTGCTGGCATGTTTGGAGTGATACTTCAGTTAATTGGGGCATGATTAGATGGAAGGTCTCTCTGACCACGGAGGTCAGGAAGGACTTGGGATAAACAGAGAGGGACGTACTGCAGGTACCAGGGATTGGGCAATGGGGGGGGGGTGATTATATGGGGGCTCCCACTTTGGGTTTGCCCTCCCACATCTAACTGGTGGATTTTCTTGAGGGGTGCTGGGTGGTGCGTAGTGAGAGTGGCATAAGTGTCAAGGTGGGGTAAGGAGACGTCTCTAAATGGGCGGGGCAGCTGTGGAACGGTGCAGGATCAGGTGAGGTGGGCCGGACGTGTCCTACAAGGGCTGAGCTGGGGCTGCGTTAAGTGTGGGTTTTCTGGGCGAGCTGTGAGTGAGCTGAGGCTCCTGTAAAGGATGCACACACACTGGTCAGTAAGCAGCCCTGGCTGCTGTGAATCCAGCTTATGCAACATCACAAACATTAAATGGACAAACAAGAGAGAAAATAACCCTCTTTCGGCTGATTGTGCTTTCGTGTAGATTATGCTTTTAAAAACTTCAAAATCATAAGAAGAAAAACTTAAGTATACTTTGCAGTATCTTTTCATTAGATGTTTGCTTTTCATGACTTAATTTTGTTGGTTTTGAATGCATAATTTAAACAATTCAGATGATGTTTTGTTTCAAAAACATTTTACCTTAAATAATTGCTTTATTTTTCTTTATATTTACATTAATTTATTTAGCAGAAGTTTTTGTCCAAAGCAACAAACCAGTGGAGCAAACAGCACATTACAAATATACAATACAACTAAAAAAGTATGAGAAAATAAAAGAATATCTCATCCGTGTATTTCGAAGAAGAAATGCTTCTGCCCTACTAAGTTTGAAATAATTCCATCAGTGTTGTCAATTGTCTCGTCTCATAGTGCTGATTTTAATATTGCCGTGTAACACATATAGTTTGAGGGACAGGGACAGAGACAGAGACAAACTGTATAAGCATATTAAGCGTTATAATTACAGCAATCATTCGTGTGATCATGGGTGATAATTTGTTTTATCAGTGGAATATGTTAAATGTGCCACAGCCAAATTGTTAGAGCTTGTGAGGTAAACACTGAACTTATGAATTTGATGTATCAGGTAAGAACAAGCATGTTTGAAGCAATAGGTGTGTGTGATTCTGTGTGTGTATGTGTGTGTGTGTGTGTGTGTGTGTGTTTGTGTGTGCATATATATTCATGAATTTGGAAAAATTTGGCTCATGAATAATAGGAGACTGGGAAAAATCAGGGAGGGTTTTGAAATGTATAATTCGTAACAATTTAACTAAAGTAGTTCATTTTAAAGCATTATTGAAAGTTTTGGCACTAATTGCATTAATAGTTTTATTTTTTCTTCCATTTCTGCCATTCTGTGTCTCCCTGTCCTCGTGTATGTGTATATCTCATGTATTTGACTGAGTGTGTCTCTGGACTCTTGTTCCAACATGTACACCAAGCAGCCCGGATAGGCGTGGACGAGGGGACGGAGAAGTGGCCAGGTTGGGAAAAGGCAGACCAGCCCCTGTTGGTCTTTGTGTCCAGTCTGGCATGTCTGCAGAGGAGCAATAGACGTGATGTCAGTTTGTCATGGAAAATAACCCAGCACTACTGCACAGGTCCTGCATGATTAACCTGTCGTCACAAAATTATTATGGCAGAATTCATCATGTATTTATTATCAATAGAAGTCATGTTACTGGTATACGTAAGCAAAATGTAATTGTACTTGGAAGAATATGTGCAAGATATTTTAGGACTGCAGCTTAAAATCAGAAAATATATGTTTGTTTTATCTCTTATGTGAGTGTAATTTACATATATGTCAAATGAATAACTATTATGATGTGTACAGGCAGAAATATCAGAAAAATAATCTGACAGAGGTTGAGTAATATAAGCTTGTGGCTTGATCTTTCACAGGTAATCCAATACCTAGAAGGTACTGGAAGTTTCGGACTAGGATGTAGAAGAGCAGGAGAAGGCTGGGATTTGGGAGATGGGAATTACAGCGCTCTGGGAACGATGGGAAAAATGAGGGAGCAGCAGCGAAGACGTGCAGAGAACTGGACTAACTATACATGTGTCGTCGAGTACTTTTGAGAGCTAAAGGCGGCTGCCACTCCCTGTATATCAGGTAGGCACTGGCCCCCGGCTGCTGAGGAACCTTCTCAACTGGTAAAGAGGCGAAACGCTGCAGAAAAGGGTTCGAGCTAACTATTTATTTAACATGCTCTGCTAGAAAATAAAGCAGGATATCGTTTGATCATTCAACTTCTTTTAATATCTTCTTAGTTAGTTGTTTATATTACATTGTAACATTCCCAGCTCCAGTAACTGAATAAATATGCTTCCTCCATTTTGTTGATGCCTGATTAAAATGCTGAATACAGAGTGACAAGAACGTAGCTATAGAAATGGCTGATAGAGGATAATCGCATTAAGTAAAAAGTAGAAAAATGGTGGTAGGTGGTGAGAACCTGAATTTGCATGTGTGTTAAATTCAGGTGAGAGAAGACCTCCACTGAGGGGTAGCTGAGGTCCGTAGAGGTGACAGGCACACTGGCTGTGGGTCCCCTGTGCATGGCTACGCACAAGCGATTAAAGGGGTTTTGTAGAGCCTATGGCTCAGACGTCCAGCACACGTGTGACTCCCATGACAGGGTAGTTAGCTGTCACGTCGTCCCAGAAAGCAGGGATCTCTGGACAGCCATGTTCCATTTCTTCCCTGCAGGTCTGAAAAACACTTCAACTATAGGTGGAAGGTCTAAATAAAAAGTTCGTCCAGAGCACGGTACATGATTTCCCAGGTCTCGCTCCCTAGATAAATATCACGGCTTTTGACGCACACAGGTGGACAGCAGTGTTTCACCTGTAAATTTAGACATTTAGATAGTTGTTTGTTGCCCAAGGAGTGCGACTGTCTTGATTGCTGGATTCTAATCAGAATATGATGGGAAGATTGGTGATGTGGAAGTTTTATAGCGGAGCATTTGGGGACCTCTTTGCATTGTACCTGACTGCTTGAAGTTGAAGGCACTTAAGGCACTGTTTTAGGGTGGCGCGTGTGTTAAGCGTGGTGCGTGCCCACCTGTGTCCTATCACCTTGTGAGCCTCACGCTGGGGCGGGTAACGTTACAGGAGGCAACTGGCAGGGATTCATCATGAAATGTAGTGCGTGTCTTTTGGACATATATGTTGGCGACGGCTCCGGTGTGCTTTTGTTGATTAGTCTGTGTGCTTTTACGTGGCTGCCGGTTCTGGGAGCTACGGAACGATCTATGCCAACAGCCGGAGGACGAGGCACACGTGTCACCATGTGCCCAAAATTCTAAAAGGACCTTTATGTTATTTTATGCAACCTTTAAAAACATTTAACGTGCTGCTAAATGAGCAAGCTTTGAAGAAAGGCTGGCTTGCTTGCTGTAAGGATTATGTTCCCCCTCCGTGTTTTGTGCTAATAAAATTCAGGCACGTAACCTGACATCTCAGAAGTTTTATAAAATAAAGTTTTGTGTTTTTCTGGTCCTTTAAAGGACATGTGCCTTTTTATTCATCAGTAAGATCAAAGCAGAAAAGTCCCTGTTTAAAAGCACTCTCTATTAAAGAAAAGTGTCATGCAAAGAATGCCAAGACACATATATATTTTGATGCGTTTTAAAAAAAGTTACACTAATCTATATGTTTTAGAGGTCAAAAATAAGGAAGCCTTTTTCGTTCATAGCTGGTAAAATAACTTAAATATCCCAGACAGTTTTGTATTTTATATAAACATGTTTAGCACAAATGTATATAATTATTTCTTTGATTTGTAAGGTGTAATTAGATCTGTCAGTCCATTTCTTAGGTTTTTTTGGACAAAGCTAAGAAACGTGTTTAATGTAATAATATAATATGTGTTTAGAAGGAGGGTGAACGAACTATGTTGCATATATTGGGGAAGTATTCATTAATCAAAGATGTGTTGTCTGATGTAAATCAGTGGTCCGTTGACTATAAATGCAGAAACAGGTCTTACTGATTCAGCATGATCTTTTTTTTCTTTTTCATGGGGAAGGAGAGTTATACTCCTTTATGGTACAGGCGTATTCTGTAACAATACATTGTGAACATAGTACATTCAGCCTGATATATGTATGGCTGAAAGACAGGGGTGAGGTCTTGGGGCATTAAAAAAGGTCCTGGCCTTGCTAAATATAAAAGCAACCGTAATGATGATGATGAGGAAGAGGAGCGTAATAATAATGACATACTGGCGAAAGACTATGCTGACATGCCTCACATGCCCTTCTGCTGATTATTGTTAATCTTCATCCATGTAATAGGTCCTTGTTTGCCTCTGTTTTCCCAGAAACTCGTTTAATTTTAAGTCCTAAAGGAGGCAGCCCTTTTCAAATTAAGACGTGGCCTTCTGGTGACTTCTTTCGCAACAGGTAAACAATGGTATTGTTGTTTTTATAAGATTTCAGCAGTGTCTGCTGTATTGTTAATTGCTATATGGGGCTGTATTGAAAATATTTGCTGTCTTTAAATACTATTTTTTTTAAATTTGTTTCTGAGGAGATCATGCTTGGCAGAGATGGTTTGATAAATTCTATAAAATAAGAAATGTATTACTAAATCCCATATGTATCACACTTACATATTGAAAGCTATGAAACAAAAATGCACAGATAGTAAACTAGCCGTCGCAGAACCCCAAAACTGTACCTTAATTGTAATACAATACGTACGTACGTTTGTGCAACTAAACGTCTCAGAATGAAAGGTCAGGTATGTAGATCAAAAACGCAGTTAGACACTGATTTAGAAGATTCGTGCAACAATATAAATTTACCTGCACTGGGCATAGTTTTGTCGACCAAAAAACAATAACCTAAATTCCATTTGAATAACTATTCGTGGATTAAGTTTTAGCTGAACGAGGTACAGGTACGTATGAATGTAGTACTGATCAATCTAAAGGAACGGAAATGTAGCCCAACTGAGGCGCACAGCCCAATGAATTTGTGCAAAATAATACATGACATTCATCCTTAAGTACAAATCGTTCAGAACAGCCACAAAAAGCACATGATGTCAGAATACACACGGTGCAGAAGTGTGACGTCCTGTTACGTCTCAACTTTGTGAAATTTAAGAACTTAGCCGTGCAAACTATCTCACAAAAGCAAAAACCGAATTCTTTTGGTTTGTGCAAGAATATTACTGTATTGCCAGGCATTTGCAGTTGTTAAGAAGCAAGTTTTAACACTATTATTTTTTGGAAAAAAACATATCGTTTGGAATCCTTGTTTCTCTCCAGCCACATGTACACAGACGTGCACGGTGTTCAGGAAGGTGGGCACTACATTAGAATGTTGGTGTTTGCGAACTGAATCTTGCTGTTTGTTGGTTCTGCATGTTAAGACAGCACTGCTATACTTGAGCATAGGGAAGCGCTCTGACGGTCGCTGTCCTCTGGTCACAGGTGCTGATTCATAAGTCGTGCTAGTAACTGCTGAACGGAATTACTTGCGTGCCAAAAAAACTTTTTTACTTGAGTGTTACATGCCTTATTTTATTTCAGTTATAAATAGCAATCTATTAGGTTCTGAGATATATGGAAATATATGTTTTTTGTTTAATAAAGAAAAATATGTTTTAAAATCCTATTCTTAAAAGAAAGCTACAGTTGTGCTTATAAAAACTAGAGGTAGTAATTTATGACAATGTCTACTGTTTAAACTGCATTTATAGAAGTTAAGGGGACAATGTGTGACACTTTATTTTGAAATTTTAGCACGTTTGTCAAAGTATTATACGCCTCCGGTGTTACCTTAATAAAATGTTTTACGTTGCAGATAAGGAAATATTGTCTGTGTATCATAAAATAAATATATACAATTAAAACTTTTTTTCTGTCCGTTTTTTTCCCACAAGAATTCATTAATTGGAATGTTTTATATTAAAATGTAGGTAGGCCTAATTTGGCTATACGTATGAAAACATTTGTTGTAATACATTTAACATATATGATTGTGGGAAAACTATGAAGTGTCTTGTGATGTGAAAGAGAGGACGATAGGCAATGCATCAAATTTTTAAAACTGAATCGATTAACTTTGGACTCATGTTCGTCTCATTTCTGATCGGCATTATTAATTACAATGCTGCTTTTCAAAAAAAAAATTGTAACAGTGAAAAGGTATATTTTCTTTGCCTGGACTTAATTACTATTATGCTTTGGAAAAATATTATGACTTGGTGATCGTTATCTGAGTAGCCAGGATATGTACTTAAGGTGATCATTTTAAAGTTTCTGAAAAAAAGTACAGGAGTGTAATTTCACCGAAATGTATACTTATTTTAAACAACCACTCTAACAACGACTATTAGATACGTAAGAAATAGATATTTTATTACTTTTACTTATGTGGCAAGGCCTGTAAGCACGCGATTCGTGCATCATGTGCATCATGACTGAGAGGACAGGATCAATAATTGAATTTTTAATTTAATGTACTTGTGTGTTTTTTGTGGGTGTATGTAATCGTTTATGTGTGTGGTATATTGCATAGCATACTATTGAAACATGTATTTTTTCCCATAAGGATGCAAAAAATGTTTAAAATCCCATAAACAACATGTTACATATTTGTTTCAGAGCTCTGACCTTGCTGTGTTCCAATGTTTTGATGTAATGTTAATTCGGGTGATTCATGCATTGCATGTATCTGTTCTGTGAATCATATCTACCCACGTTATGTGAGCATTCCTTAATAAAAATAATTTGGCATAACACGGTTGTGAAAACTAATGATTAAGATAATTTTACCATCACACTGTTTTGAAAATGCTGACTTCATTGTACAATCCACCAACTCAGATGTGTTGATGCAGTTAAGCACCAAATTATATGTACCTGTAACACAGCATATAGAAGCTCTAATAATTGGTAAGGAGATGTTTTCTTTTAGCGCAAAAAAAATAAAACTTTATATGTACATTTTTCTGAAACAATTACAGTTTTCTACTAAGCTGTCTTTAAAACGTGCGTTACATGTGTAATTCATTGCTGGTGTATGTTATTTTTATGTCAAATTCCAGATTAAGTCCGAGAAACCCTGGTAACATGGCGACTACGACTTAAAACATACTGAAGCCTAAACAATCATCTAATCACGATTGCTGGTTTAATAGGAATATTCTAACTCGTTTAAACATTAAAACAATTCTGCATAATACAACTGTTTTTGGTCCAACGTTAGTCTACATACATTTTGCATGTGCTATGTGTCAGAGTAGCTCACGAAACAATATATGAGCTGTGATCCCACATGGTAGAATGCTCGGTGACTTGGGCTGCCTAGATGTTTATATAACCGCAATCCTTCTTCCGTGTTTGTAAAAGTTGCTACGAAAATTTCTCTCGCGAGTCTCTCCAGCGTACAGGGACTCTGGGAGCTGTAGTCCACGAAAGGCTGCTTTCTGTGGCGCTTCTTCTCTGTGCAAATACATCACACATGAAACTCGTGCAGGGATATACATTCTGTCTGCGAGACTAAATAACATTTAAAGGTTGATATGTGGATAAAAAATATCACAAAAATTCTTCTCAGGTGCCGCAGTATTTTAATGCTGAAGACCGAATCCGTTTGAGCAACAGGAACTCAGAGGATCTTGATTGGCACTCGTATTGACGTATGATTTGTTTAAAAAGCACCACTGTAGGAGGGACTTGAGGATATGGGTATGCACCAATCGGAAATACTGTCCATTCATAAAATGGTATGGGCGGAACAGCGAACGCGTGGGTTTAAGGTGTTTTGTAATACTCCCTTCGACAGTGAAACTTGCGCGAAGTAGAGCCAATAAAATCCTAGAATTCAGGTTGCTATAATGCCTGTCCAATCAGTTCTTATACAAGACTGAAACAAGCCCTCCCCTAGTCTTCCTAAAAAAAGGGGATGAATGAGAGCAACCTTCTGCAGACGACGCCCAAATTCACCAAACACAGAGGAGAATACTTTGATTGACAAGATATTTAACCAATCGTCACTAGAGGTGGGTTTGCCAGGAGCCTAAAGAGTAGGTGGGGGGCGTGCACTCCAATCTGTGCAGACTCTTAAAGAGTTGTGTCATGCTGCTGCTTTAGCTTAAAGGGATCTCATGTTATAGGGTAATTTAATTTCAAATTCACGCTTTAGCACTGTTTTGTAAGCCGCTGTCATGCAGTCGTTCACCGTTAAGGTCTTACTACAATGGGCCGAGGCGCCTTTGTACTGGGTTGGTGCTTTTACAGCGGCCTGGGTATCGGTGTGGTTTGTCTACCGATTGCTCCTGGGGCTTCGGATATGGGTGTTGGGGAATGGCCAGTTGATCTCCACTAAGCTTGGGAAATGGGCAGGTGAGTTGACTAGGATCGGCTGTGTACATATTTCTTATCGTGTTTAATTATGTGGGAAAATAAAATGGCAATTGTCATAGTACGACAGGGGATCAGATCGCTGGCTGTTAACATCGTCATCACATATATTTTAGATGTTTACAATCCTAAAAAATACACAAAATTAATTCAGCATGGTTTTAGTGTTAACTCGTTTTATTGACTATTGAAATGTGAGTTAGAACAATATGCTTCAATTGTAAGTTAAACTGTTATCGACTTATGTACAAAGCGTTTTTGAAATATTTCCATTGCATTCCATTGGAAATCTAGGTAAATTTTTACCTAGTGTAACTGTGTATGAGGTCTTTTTGTAGAATTCAGGGTCTGCGCATCTGTTTTTTGTCAATGATTTCAATATGCAGAATTGCCTCTTTCTCCACTCTCATATTAATCTGACTTGGATAAGAAATTTTATAAATGTTGCTCGTTAAATAGAATGATCGCACCTCCTTTGAATGTAATCGATCACACTTCAAACGTGCACAGTGTGCATCCACTACTGCGTCACCGAGCGCGCTTGGTGGGAATGCGTCTCGTGCATAATGAGCGCGTCTGGCGGCGTGGATGTCGAGTGCGAGATCCCTCAAACTGCAGGTATTTACTTGGCCCAGTTCGACCCACTTATACATCCCCCCATCTTTTCCGCTTGCTGTACGTCTTAAAATCTTGTTCCATTTCTTCTAATTGGATTGCGTTTAATCACGTTCTTGCCACGGAATTATGTACACCATTTACTGAACCATTTCAAAAACCGAGTATTACATGCTGTATCTTCTACTTGGAACAACGAGTGAAAGGTATTATGGCGATAAAATAGTTTGACGTCATTAATAATGACACGAAAATGTAAATCTGCGTATACCACAACTAAAGTTAAATTGCTTAAGGTGGGGGTTTAGCTGTATCATTAAAAAGCACGAATATTCTTGTTCCGTTGGTTTCAGCGCCCCGGGCTCTACTTGCACCACTTGCGTGAAAGTCGCTTGTTGCCTGGTGATCCGCTTACTTGTACAAAAATGTACACTATGCACGAATGACTCATTTTTGCTCAATGACTCCAGTCCTGAGTTAGTTCCTTTTCAGTGGGTGGACAAACCTGTTGGGTTATGGGAAAAAACATGGAGGAAACATTCCCAGAAACCGACAGTGGAGATTTCAGGTCTGACCAGTCTAGAAGTTGGAGTAAGTTGAGTTACAGGCTATGACACATGAGCTAGTGCCAGGGGTGCCAGCGCGCAAATACGCGGCCACGAACGAGTTTTACTTGCGCTCGTTCCTGCTATGCTGGTCCCTGGTGTTGCAAGTCTGTCATTTTAGACAAGGGTCTTTATTCTCTCTAAAATGCCTTTGCTATTACTATGTGATGCCAGATTAATGACTGTTACTTTCAGAGCAGGATGCTTGCCACGTGAGTGTGTCTGTTGCTTAATAATACTTCGATAAACATGCCTTGCATGCATCAGCAGCTCTTCGTTTCCTGACTAACTTTTGCTTGGCTTTTCGCTGAAACCGATCATTCCAACACTGCAGCAAATATTTGGTGCTTCTATAAATGGCATATTGCAGTAATGGCCTAGGTGACATATTCTAGAAGCAAAAGTTCATGAAGTGCTAATAAGTTACACTAAAGCGTATGAAGTATTCGGCTATATATTTTTAAACTATTGTGTAGCAGGGATCTCCTTACAAGGTGATGTGGAACAATCTGCCGTTAACCCTATTATTTACATAGTTTATTTTAACTACCTTACGATGAATTTAAAATAGTGTCCTGATAGCGCTACCCAGTACCGAAACCTGACCCTCTAAAGCTCTGCTTGGTGAGCGAAGGGGTTCCCCCGTTGGTCGCTTTGGCCCGTGTCCTGCGGAGATTCCGATTGTGTTGCTTCGGAGACCCCTGCTGGTGAACTCGAGTATAACGCGGTTAACGTGAATCGCAGTTATTTTTTTTCTTAATTTAATTTATTTTTTTTGCTCGTAAGAATTCACATCTCTTTTGATAATGTGTACCTTCGTAGGGTATTTGACGTACGTCCTATCCTTGCCTTTGTCATGGGCTATAAAAAATAATTTAATAATTTGAAGGTGATTCTATGTAGGATGCTGAATGACATCTTCTTTGTACCCAGATCCGTTGTGATTGTATATCAATGCAGTCACTTGCTGAAGCAGTGCAACAGTGCAAAATTGCCCTGGGACTGGGGGAGACCACAGGACAGTGGGTGTTGGTCATTGGTCTCCATAGCAAAGCGTAGCCTGCCCCGAGGGTCGCGATCAGGGCTTTGGGGGGTGAAGTGCCGCAGACAAATGGAGTTTATAGTCCAATCATGGTGGCTGATCTTACAATAACTAGCTTTGGGGGTACTTTAAGGTACTGGCACATTGCTTCATCTCTGTCCCTGCCTATGCAGCCTGACTCCCCATGAAGGAAATGTTTATGTTTATTAAATACATTTTATGTAAGAGGTTTGAGGTATTCTTGGTTAATCCTTCCCACCCCCCCCAACTTTGACATCGAGGCAATTTCTGCAGCATTCGTGTCCATTATGGGGTCTATACTTTATGAAAGGGTGGCTTTTTATGAATTGGCTTGGCACCATTCACGGCACGGAGACACGCACACGTGTGAATGAACCGCTGCATGTTCCCTGGCGCGTGTGAATCGGCAGGATGCCGGTCTCTGCCTGTCAGCGGCCTTTCCCAGCTCACAGACATTCATCTCCCCGCCTCTTGTGAATGGCGCCTCTGATTGGCTGTTGAGGTTGAGAGACGGGGAGGGGGTGAGAGAGAGGGTCCTTCTCTGCTGTGTGGGGTGGGGATTCGGGGAGCCGCTCACGTGACCAACACCTCGAGTGACACGTGCTGCCGCTGAGGCTGCTGGCTAAACCACGACTCCTCGTTTCCCGCTCTGCCCCCCCCCCTCGCCGGCTCAGATGAGCCTATCTCCATCGCTGATCTCTCATTCTCTGTCTCTCCGTTTGCACGGAGGTCTGTCTCCTCCCAGTCCACTTCCCTCCCTCTCTCCCTCCCCTTACAGAGAACCATCTTTCCCCCCAACCCCCCCCCCCCCCCTCTTCCGGTCCCCCCCCCCCCCCCCCCCCCAGCCGCCCCCCCGGCCGCCCCC
>JAABNY020000019.1:17688629-17702913 GCA_015164015.2 Brevimyrus niger
CCCCCCCCCACACCGGCGCCCCGTTGTGGGGTTTGGGGCCCCCCCCGCCCCCCCCTCTTCCCCCTTTTGGGGGGGGGGGGGGGGGGGGGGGGGGGGGGGGGGGGGGGATTTTCAGACGGCATCATTGGTGAGGTCTTGTGTTCTTTTTCCAGGGCATCATCAATATGGGCACCAGTGAGAACAAGCTGTGTTTTGATCTGCTCTCCAAACGGGTATGAAGAAGGTGGCTTTTTGCTTTTCAGGAAAGGCAAAGCGATTGACAGCCGTACAAAGCAACATTTTGAGCATAATAGTCAGATAGCTAAAGAGAGACACCTGTAAAAATTAAATCTAACCTGGTGATTCAGCAGTTCTGATTTATGTCCACAATCCATCCCACAGAGATGTTCTATCCATAAAAAACCCATTAATCTTAGTGATCTTACATTTGTTTTGCGAGTGGTCTACTGTAAGAATTGCATTGTCCTTCACATCTGGAGCTTTAATGTCTCAAATTAACCCTGTAATCACTCCACCCATTATAACTAAGAATTTTAGTTTTAGTGAGTGCAGAGTGATTTTTTAAACAGCTATAGCTTTTCAATCTTGCCAACATCCACACCTTCAGTCCTTTTGGATTTCTTACCCGGGGTTTACATTAGAAAGTGGTTCTTAATCTGGTTCCTGCTCCCCCCACCTCCTTTCCCACCAGAATGTTTTCATTCCAGCCCACACTGCTTCCAACCTGCCACATTCATCATTAGCCTATGAAGGACCATCTGAGCCTGATAAAGGTTTGGAATGAAGGGTTGGAATGAAAACATTCTGGTGGGGGGGGGGGGTCACCAGGAACAGTGATTCGAACCACTGCTTTAGTGTCTGCCTGTCCTTTTCTGGACTCGTACATCATTATTATGATCATTGCAACACATTCATTTTATTTCTAAATTCCCATAGGCTGCCTCTCTAAATATTTTGATTGAGATGATTATCAGTGCAAACCTTCAGGAGCAGCATTCTAGCAGTGAAATGTTCCTATTAAACAACGCAGACAGAGCGGCTGTTGTCCATCAGTTGTTCTTTGTTTTAAACCAGTGTTTCCCAATCCAGTCCCCACAGACAGTCCATGTTTTTACTCTCTCCCAGCTCCCGGGATGTGAAGAGAGCTGGGATGGAGCAAAAACATGAACTGTCTGCGGACCCTGATTGGGACGTTCTGTTTTCAACAGACAAAGATGTGTCTGGATGCACTTGTTTTTCTGTGGGCTGAATCTCTGACCCCCCTCCGCCACTCAGCCGCTGTGATTGTTTTCTCCACTGTCTCTCCCAGCTGACGCAGGCAGACATGTTGCATGTGGACCCTGCTCTTCTGCAGTATCCGGACTGGAAAGGCCATCATTTGTAAGGATCCCCCCCCCACCCATGCTCACACTGGCGTGTGCTTCGCGTACGGTTTTAGTTTATACTTAACGTGAGAAGCCGTTTGGGTTTTCCACACATCCATTCCAAAATATAGTATTCCATTCTTATTGTCAAAGACAGAAATACGCAACTGGGACTTATTTTATTACTAGGGGAGGTACGTTTTTTTTCTATTACTTCAGGAGCAGTAGGAAGTTTAATTTGCAATTAGATTATCAGTGTTGCATAATGTTATGCTCCTTCTGACTGTTTTGGTCTAACCATGAATAGGAAACTAAATCCAAGGGAGCTAATCTGTGCTTTTGCCTCGTAGCTAATTCTCAGACAGTATGACGGACGGTCCATTTTCCCCCAATGGCAGCATTCGGATAGGATCTGTCGCGTTTGTGTCTGGGACATGAAACGCAGCACAGCATTGACCTTGTCTGAATCTTAGTGGGTGGTGCGCAGCACTGTTACAAAGTGCTGCATATGCACAATTCTGTACAATATTTCCATAGTCACTCTCAGATGTCTACATGGCTGTCCCACACACCCCGGCGGAAGGTCTCGTATTGAATACGCAATGTCTTGTCGCCCCACGCAGCCTCAGAGATGAAGTGGCCCGGTTTCTGACTCACTATTGCAAGTCCCCGAGCCCCCTGAAAGCAGACAACGTGAGTGTGTGCGTCTTTGTGTGTGTGTGTGTGTGTGCGCGCCCATGCATATATGCACGATGTTAGAACCATGTTGTTGGACAGGCTGTCAGTATTTAAACTGTATGGCCATGAGGTGTTTTTAAGAGGTCCTCTGGTGTTCAGGTGGTGGTGATGAACGGCTGTGGGTCACTCTTCTCTGCTATTGCTGCAGTAATCTGTGACCCTGATGGTAAGAATAACTTTACATACCTTAAAATCGAAAGTCCTTGACCATAATTAATTCAGGTACCAAGCATGCTCCTTGATAAGGAGCCCGCTAAGTAGTCCGCTGAATTTATTATTGGTTTCTGGGGGCATATGTTTAGAACCATGTTCTATTGGTTCCAGACGCGATCCTCATCGCGACACCCTTCTATGGTGTGATAACTGAAGATCTTAAGTTGTACAGCGGTGTGAGGCTGGTTCATGCACATCTGGACTGTGAGGTACGCTGCTTTAAATTTGTAATGGATAGTGATGGACGAAATAATGCTACCTGAACCATTTGCTTTATTTCTTGAATCCACTAGATGGTGCTCTCTGTTGGAAAAAGAATACAAATCATGCTCCAAAGCAAACCAAGAGCACCATCTAGTGGGGTCAAAAATACAGCAGTTGGTTCACAAAGCCTCATTTCGTTCATCACTAATAATGGGAGTGAGGATATAATGTATAGCCTCGCCACTGGTGCCTGTGTTCATGGGGTCATTGCCTGTGGTATCTGGCCCTACACTTGGATTCCATTCTGCATAGTAGTTCTTTATGTCTTTTCTTGTTCATTGACCAGTTGTGTGGTTTGTTGCATGTCTCCCGGATGGGGCTTTAGCCTGGTGGCTCTGAACATCGCCCTTTTCAGCTGTCAGTGGAGAAACTGGAGGAAGCTCTGGGCAAAGCCCAGAGTGAGGTATCTCACAGACGGGCTTCACCACACATTTATCCATAAGTTCCTTCTTTGAAGGACCCATCTAGTTGTTCTTCCGTACGCTGACTCTGTTGTCTTATCCAGGGTGTTAATGTTCGAGGCCTAATCCTGATGAACCCCCACAATCCACTTGGAGAGATCTACTCTGCACAAGAAATGACAGACCTCCTAGAGTTTGCTAAGAAGTGAGCTGCATTTCTTGATTTGGGGAGGAACTCCGTCTTATTTGACTCCCTGAAAGTGACAGGATATAATACTCATATTAAAGTTGGCAGATCCTTTCATGAATTTCATAGAACTATCAGACAAACCTGTAGTGTTTTTGCTGGATACTTAAAAAGACCTGGGGAGAAGTAATGACGTACAATTTTATCCGCCATGTTATGTCTCCACAGAATGTAAAAATGTGTGGCCTCGATGGGTGTGTTAAAAAAATAAATAAATAAAATGACCCTGAAGCAACACTGATTTTTTTTTTTAACGTTGCCTGGTGTGTGATTCTGAGATTATGACCATTGTTCATAACAGAAATCAGCTGTAAATCTGTCGCATGGTGGTATAAAATTGTAGACTCATAAAAAAGCCGAAAGTGTTTGCACTTTATGTTCCAGCCCAGCTGAGGCGAAAAGAGTAACTGGAATGACTGGTAGGACTCGTAAATGCTGACTTTGTTCTTCTTTGACAGACACGAGCTGCACGCCATTGTGGATGAGGTGTACATGCTGTCTGTGTTTGACGAGTCGACCACATTCTCCAGCGTCCTCAGCCTCAGCAGGCAAGCTCGCCTCCGCTGCCTTTATGGAGACTTGTTTTCGCGTTTGGCTCCATGCACAGTGCGCCAGTAACTGGGGGATGTGTTGGCAGGTTGCCAGATGCCCAGCGAACCCACATACTGTGGGGCATCAGCAAGGTGAGTGCCCTGGGGGCTGGGGGGCTTTGTTGGTGTTAGCTTGTCATTTTCTCTGTGTCCCATCGCATCCTGCCTGTCCTTGCACCTACTAGGACTTTGCCGCAGCTGGGATCCGGGTGGGTGTGCTGTACTCTGAGAACCAGGACCTGATCGAAGCTCTGGACCAACTGGCCTCCTTCCATGGTGTCCCTGGACCCTCTCAGCACCAGGTGGCACGACTGCTCCGGGACAGGGGTATGACAGGCAGAAGCCCTGGCAGGGACGCTGTATGTAGTACAGATGGATCCCTGAGCTCTTTAACTGTCTGTGTTTTTGTTAGTTAAAAGGTGTTTGCTTTTTCACTGCAAACAAATCCATCCGACCCTAACTCTAAACGGTTTCCTCCCTCAGAATGGATCAGCCAAGAATTCCTGCCGGAGAACCTAGCCAGGCTGCAGGCAGCTCACCGCTGCATGACCGGGGAGCTGCAGAATCTGGGGCTGCCATACCTTCACAGGCCCGCTGGCTTCTTCGTCTGGGTCGACATGAGGAAGGTAAGAGGCGGCTTCTGGCCTGGGTTCTGAGGGCAGAAACAAGAGGATCCCGGGAGAGGGGAATCGCAGGAGACTACAATGGGAGGTTGAGACCCAGCCATAGATGTGACTCGCTTGTGCCCCCCAGTACCTAAGGGAACAGACCTTCCAGGCGGAGCTGGCACTGTTTAGATGCTTCCTGAGGCACAAGGTGTTGGTCAGCTGTGGGCAGTCCTACCAGTGCAGCACTCCAGGCTGGTTTCGTCTCGTCTTCTCCATTCCGGAGCCCAGCCTGCGTGTGGGTCAGTATACCCCTCCCCGCCTTTCTGATTGACTAATAGTACATAACAATCTATTAATAATAATTACCCTTTCAGTTCCTCTTATTATTAATGTTTATTATCTCTGTTATACTGACTGCATTATGGTGTACTTGGAGAAATGACGCTTCATGAACCATTTGCTGTACTTTTTGACCCCACAAGATGGTGCTCTTTGCTTTGGGGCATGCTTTGTGCCCTTTTTTCAACAGAGAGCACCATCTAGTGGATTCGTAAAAATACAGCAAATGGTTCGGGAAGCATCATTTTGTTCTTCACTACTATCTACAGATGTACAATTTTCTCCTTCTGTCACCCTTTTCTAAATGCTTGTGCATTCTAACTGCCCTTTTGTGAGACTCTGCTTCTGTCTGCTAGAGTAAGGGGGGCTTTCTTAAGTAGTGTAAGAACATTACAGCCATTGTATAAAGAGAATAAAACTTGAACAGTCTGCTTACTGGCGCTGTTATTTTAATAGAAAGTACCTGGTTTTGATTCTATACATTTCTTTATAACTGTTTTCCCCAATTTTCAAACTTTTTTTATTACTGTTTGCATGACAGTGTTGCTAAAGGAGGCTCAAAGTGACGGAGTCGCCGTACTTGAACTGTTTTACTCTGCTAATCTCCACGTTCCGTCTCTGTCCTAAGGGATGGAGAGGATTAGCAGAGCTCTGAGGGAACTGAAGCAGTCAAACAGACGATCTGTGGAAGAGCAAGATGCGACAGATGGAGAAGATTCCGGAGAGGAGGAACTGGAGGACGGAGGAAGTGAGAGTGCTGAGCAGAATGCAGAGGGTGCAGCATCAGGAGCCCCGGCAGGGAAGGGGCAGCCCAGTGAGAATGAGGGGGCGGCTCAGGACCATGGGCTGTCTTTGGCTGTTGAGAACTTTGTACTGATGGACGTGCAAGCCGGGCCACCACCGGGGAAGCTGGATTCGCTGATTGACACCCTGCGACAGCAGATACGCTCCTCTGATTGGCTGGAGAAAAATACTCCAGAACGGTTGTCAGAAGAAGATCCAGAGGTGTTAGATGTTTTTAAAGATCTGCTGGACAGAGCAAGGAAGTGAAAAGTGTGTTTTATCCCTCATGACTTGGTAAATCAAAATTTTATGTTTACTTCTTGTTCCTTTTTTTACAGGTTTCTCTGGAAAATTTCCATTATGGCGTACAAAATGTATTTCAAAAATACTAGAATTAATACAATTTAATATCTGTTGTCCTGCCAAAAGGAATGCCTTATTTTGCTGGTAATGGAAACAAAAATTCAAACTCAAAAGTTTATTTACTATATATGTGTTTGTGTGTGAAACTTCTGGGTCTTTTTGAGCACGTGGGGGGTGAGAGTGGGTTTGCCATTACAGAAGGAAACTCCGATAACAGAAACTGTGCCTGCGGTTTATGTAATGAGCCTACAGTCTCTCTGACTTCAAAGCTTGTGTGGGTCTTTCCGGTACGTTGTGAGAGGGAGGGACCTTTTAACATGGGTGGGCTGAGGGCGTGCACTGGTGTCTCCATTGTGGTGAATCACTTTGTGACAGACCTGATACTGTATAAACCCTCCTATCCCAACATCCCTGGATACCTAAAACTGTATATGTAAGTGCTGGACCACAGGATGTGATTTCACAGGCCTCATAGTAAACTTCCTGAGACAGTTTGCGTGGTGTAATATTTAGGGGGGTGTGAAAAACAAAAAAAAAACTTTTTGAGACTACTGATATTTAAAAGTGAAGGTGTCATGTACTGGGATTTAAAGGTTAAACACTGCTTTTGTAAATGCGTACAACAACGAAATATGTCCTCTGCATTTAACACATATGTGACATGTCATAGCAGGGGGCGTCTAATTCAGCGCCCGGGGAGCAGTGCTTGGGGGCGGTACCTTGCTCAGGGAACCTCAGTGGTGCCTTGCTGGTTGGGGATTCGAACCAACAATCTTTCAATGTAATACACGGTGTGTTGTGCTTAAATGTAATGTATATACAGTATGTGTTGTATGATAATGTAGGCATACATTTACTTGTTTTGCATTGAACAGGGTTTAAAGCACCACTGTTACAGAGAGAATTTCATACCTTTCATTTTTTCATTTGTGAGTGAAATGGGGGAGGGAGCTTCAGTGAGGGCTTGGTTTCACTTTCACTAGTTTTACACGTCACGGGGTCTTTTGGGGGACTTTGTGGGGGGGATTTTCCGTTACTCGGGGGCTCATGGAAGGACCACTGTCTTGTAGCCTCCTCCCTCTGCACTGGGGGGGCGGGCCGATAAAAGTGTGCTCTGTTCTCCCCGCTCGCTCAGTGTTTTAGAGCGGTGTGGGGCGCCTAGGCAGGAGAGTGGCGTTACTGACATTGCCGTTTATCTAGATCTTACCTACAAATTTGCTTCAGTGCAGTACATTCCTGGTGAAGATATTCTGGATTATTAGGCTTGTATAAAGACGTCAGGTAAGAACAGATTTTGAATTGACTCTCAGTACTTTATTGTTTTGCCCGAATTTTAATGGTCATTGTATTCGGTACTAGTTTTGTTGCCCTGTTTCATTTTTCACCTAAACATGCCGTCTCCCTTTCCTCCCTCTCAGTGAGGATGCTGTCTTCCTCTGAGCTGCGCAACCCGGCCAGCAGGTTCCGTCTGGCCCAGTCTGCCATTGGCCTGGCAGGTTGTGGCTGTGTCGTCTATGCCGTGTGGATGCCCCGTTGGTTTGGCGACCGGGGATTGTGGGAAAAGGTCAACGACACAAAGAGGGACACTGATGACGGCGGAGTCCCCCCCACTAATGGTGAGTTGCTGGTCAGTCAACACATTTAGGTGTTTTAGCAGTTTGTAGCCTTATGGTGAGGTATGTGGGCTCTCCAGGTATTCCTGGGGAAGAAGCACGCCAGTTTAGTGATGGGGGGCAGAACATCAGCAAACTTTAACCTGGTTCTTTTGTAGAAAAGCGTTTCCCTCACAGGGGGACTTAATGGTGAAGGTCTTTGGCTTGATACATACTAAGCTGATGGCCCCTCTCATCGCTTCATGAAAATGTGTGTTAGAACACAACGGCACAACTAGGTGACAGCTGACATACAGCCTAGTCGGAGAACTCGGTGTTACCAACTCGCTTCAACACCGATTCGACATGATCAGTTGGCCAAAACGGTGCCAACTGGGGCCGACCGTATCTTAACGGTGCCGGACACACTGGTGCAACAGGCAGTCACTCGCTCTCACCAAAAAATTTACTTGCTATGTTTTGGGCTCCAAAAATACTTCGAAACGGTATTGTGCTGGGGGGCGTACATGCCTGTAAATGACCGGGAATTCAGTCACAATTAGCACGTGCAGGTGTTGACTTGTCGCGGCTCTCAGGCTGACGGGGTTTTTGTGGGAAATTTCGAAATCATGTAATTTTAGTGAGGATCTGAGTTATCTGAGGAGTGCAGGAATAACACCTTGGTTCCGTTTTCAGCCAGCACTATCTGGACTATTTTCTGTACACCTTCTGCAATATTACTCATCACTTTGTCATGTCATTATTACTCAAAACAACAGAGCAGGAATGAAAGGGCACGTTTGCGCCAGCTGTACTTCGTTTTGGCTTTGTTTCAAAACTTCTGGGTATGGTGTAGACAGGTTTAAGCGAGGGCCAGGCCTCCCTCGGGTATGCGAGGATCTGAGCAAGCAGCTTCAAATGGAGATATACTCTTCCGCTAACTGGTGTGGCCTTTCTTCCACTTTTGTGTCGGCGTCACAGAGGCAGAGCACGTCTTTGCTATCCTGTCTTTCCTGATGGGTCTGAGTTCGGGGGTGCTGTGCCTCACCTTCGCGTTCTGCTGGACGTCGCAGACCGTACGCTCCTATTCCAACACCCGGTCCCTGCTAATGGTGGGACAGATGCTCTACCCCACCACGCTGCTTCTCATCACGTTGGCCTGCACAGGTAAAGCCAGCGGTCATTGTGGCTTTGTGTGTATGCCTTTTGGCCTATTTCATGCAACAGAAAGTCTGTTTAGAGGCACCAATATTGTCTAACATGGCCTTAAATATGTTGGTGACTCATCTGACACAGTTTCTCCCTCTCGCACCTGTTAGGGTTTTTCTTCCTGCTGTGCTGGTCGTTCTTCACCTACCAGAACTGGGGAGACATCAGTTCCAACCCTAGCCAGCTGGGCTCCTCCTATTGGCTGGGAGCAATGGGGTTGATCCTGCTATTGGCCGTGCTGCCAGTGGTGTTCACAGTGGAGCAGTGCATAGTTCCAGATTCTTTGGTAGAGCTGAAGAACTCTGCAGAAGCATGGTGGATCCCGGTCCCTACGGACTACAACGGGCGCTCCTTAAGTGACTGCAGCACCCAAGAAGGGGAGGATTTTCTTGGGGGGCAGACGAGGTACATGCCATTTCCCCTGACTGCCACCTCAGGGATATGTGACTGAAAAAAAGCATGGAGTCTGTGCTGGTACTAAAACATCAAAGTCTGATGTGGAGCGGGGGCCAGGAATGATAAATGGCCAAAAGTCTCTGTGTGAGAATTAAACTGGCCTTTCCACCTTATGTCAGAGATTCAAGTTGCAGGAGACATGTTCTGAGGAGATTCTAGGGACTCTGGGGGGCCTAGGCAAAAAAACTCCATGGAGCCCACCAACTCCCCCTCCCCCAGCAATGTACAATGCAGTCGGCCACCCTCAGGGCCCCCTCCCAGCTCGGGGACCCAGGCCTTTTCCTGGCCTGTCACTGCGCCTCTGGGTGTGTCTATACTCTTAAGTAAATAACCTATCCTGAATTTCAGTAAAATTGTCTTGATCTTTATAGGACTACTTTTTGACACTTGAGCTTAACAGCTAGAGACTGACAGAACTTGTACTCAAAGATTTCTGAGACAACTCTTGTTCAGGCACAAGACTGAACAGCCTTAGTGTGGTGCTGTTGGAATGCAGATATGTGAACACTGATGTAGACTTGTAAAAAGGGAAATGAAATTGTGTTGGATTTGCTGGGTATTTTGTGGGGAATTTTTCCTGTTTGTCACGTTAGTCATTAATGACTTCTACTTTCTTTTTATGAACTTCCTGTCTGTATGTTTACACACTACTGTGCACTACAAGTGACGCCAACAGTGAACTGTCTGTTCAAGGTGTGAATGTTGTATGTCTGAGCAAATAAAGCTAAATTAGTCTGTGATTTAGCATTTTTAATAAGTACACTTTCTACAATCATAACTGTTAATAAGCAGACGCACACACTGCAATTATCATAAAATATACCATATCTTGAATGTGCAGTGTATTATGATTTGCTCAGGAGTCAGTTATAACCGTGAGTCAAACCTAATGTTCACAAATACAGGGTTGCCAACTTCGGCGCATCTGGTGTGGCACTCGCATTCAGACTCATGCAAGAAATCTCATCTCACGGCGCATCTATATTATTCCATTTTAAACCTAAAATCAAAAGCGTTGGGGTAGTTGCAAACCATACAGAGTATTTATAAGGTAATAATACATGTAAATATTGTACAGACTTGTCTCATGGAAAATCTCAAGCCAGCCAGCTGACCAAAGTTGGAACCTGCAAATGTTCACCCTGAAGTGATCAAGAGCATAGCTGACTTCAGGGTGAAGAAAGTGGTGTCTTGGTTTAGGGGAGGGTACAGTGTGGATCCTAGTATGCTTGTCAGAAGGTCCTGACCTGCTGTTCATTTCTTTAATGTTAGTTACTTTGGTGCTGTTCCTTACAAGCAGTTGGAAAATGGATAGGTGGATAACACAAAAGTTTCTTTATACGTACGTGCATTTAATTTGCCATATTGGCAATGTGTACCATTAAATTACACTTCTGGACACTAAATATTACAATGCCTGGCAAACAATGGCACCGCACCGGGTGCAAAAAAAAACGAAGAAGCTCGTATTGAAAAGAAAACAATGCCTTTTTTATTAAGCTTTTAACTGGCCCAACACAACCACAAAACCAGCTATAAAATCAAACACAAGGGGGTTTGTCGTTGGACTGTACGACACATGCACGTTGGGTGATTTATACAATGACTGAAGACACGCGAAAATCGGACAGGGTTCACGTATAACACAGGCAAGGGTACGCACGACAAGAGGGAATACAGCAATTGTAAAAGTATTTACAATTACACGAACACGGAGCTATTTAAAATACCCAGCAGGCTAGGCGCACTTACTGGGCTCCGCTATGCGCAGCTGTCTCGCCGGCGATGCAATATATTCGCATAGACATTAATACATCATGGGTGATTATATGATTTTTAAGGTTGGGGTATAACAGGGGCCATAATTCATGTAGAGTGGACACCCTTATCATTAGCCAAGGACGTATTTTAAATCGGTGAGTAACAGGGGCGGGGATACGCCGTGGGCCAATCAGCTTTCATCTGGAAGCAGTCTCCCTGTGGCCCCGCCCCTATGACACGTTGTTTTCAGTAACATGTTTACCAGCTGGCCTTTCATTCATTTCGCAAAGCGCGGAATAGAAACTACTGCAGCAGTGCCCCCTACTGGCGACTAATATTTCATCTGCTTTATTTCCTTTATAATTCAGGTAGACGCGTTTAGCTGTTTTTGGAAATATTATTTATTAAACGTGGTGAAATATTTCATCACAATTCCAACATAGTGGGCAGTAGAAAATGGTAAATTCACCATTTACACATTTAAGAAGTTTTATTATCGGATTTTTCACTTATCCTAACCTTAGTACCCAGAATTAGTACCCAGCTTTTCTATTTTCATACTTTTTCATTTACCCGAACTTTTGAGCAGTCTGCCCTCCCCTCTTCACCTTTACCACTTTGAATCTTCCAGTAGTAAGTGAATTAATTGCTCAATTGTTCACGTTATTGTGTTTAATTATAACTATTGTTAAAAGAAATTGGTAAACTTGTGTTAGTGGGGATGGAATAGTAGGCCACGTTTCCCACAAGATATAATTGCAATGGTGTTTTCGGTAGCATTTAGAATTTCTTACATGGTTTTAGGAAACGAAATTGGAACATAAATCGAAAATGTATTTGTGGGACGGCTGTCAATTCGATTATTCCAAAATTTACCAACCGATTATATCGGTATTATATGTTCATTTTTATTTATATTTTTTTCTGTAACCATTTAAAATAGTAAATAAAAGACCAACCAGATAGCAACAATATAATCCTAATACAACGTACATTATCAGAAGCCAAAATGAACTGATAATCCTTGACATCAGAATCACCCACCATCCACCCTTGTTCTAACCAATTTTCCTAGCCAGGGTGGACAGGTCTGGGTCTGGATCTTAAGCAACACAAGGCACAATGCCGTCGTGTACCCTGGACAGGTCATCAAATTCACCCAAGTGTAAATAAGTAAATCCACGTCTCACATTTAAAGTAGCCTCCAAAGTTTGGTCACAAGCTTCTTGGAAGGGTGCAATCAGTGACCATCCAATCGTTAAATGAGGGTGGCATGCCTCACACTGCGCACAAACCGGTTTAACCAGTACAGCATTGTGCAAGTAGGTTGTGGGTTCAAATCCCAGGGAGCCTACATAAATAGTAACCTATCTAGGCCGTTGCTCAGTTGTCCTTCACCGTTTACAGCAAAGAATGAAGATGGCACCAAACACATTGGTCAGCCTTGTTTTGGTGGTGTCCAAAGTACTTGTCTGTCTGGGTCATGACCAGACCCTCCCTCATGTGAGGCTAGAGATTTAGCCATCTGCTGCAGATGGTCTTTGGTTGGCATAATACGGATTTGAGGGCCTGTAGCAGCCGATTACGTGACGGACACCAAATCCCATCATTAGTTTTTTGTTTTTGGTTTGCTGGCCGTTGAGACTTGCTCCCCGGCCACCCAGGCAAATCCACAGAGCTTCAGCCTGCTTCTTATGGGCTTTGGCTGCTGAAAATCATCTCGCGCTTAGCAGAGCCGGCAAAGCTCTCCCCTGTGAGCACACCAGACTCTGTTTCCTGACCTGAAGGTTGTTGCGTCGCTGCCCACATTTGTCAGTTAAATTTTCGGTCCCTCTGCTATCTGGGTTTTAGATTTTGCTACAAGCAAAGCCTTTGGGACTGAAAGCTAGTATGCTTTATTTATCTTTTGATCCTGCTAAAGTGAAAAATTCATTTTATCTGGCTGTTCTAATTGGGCATTAATCAGGGGTGCTGTACTAATTAAAGGGCAGTTCCACCCTAATGACTGTAAGTAATGGGTTTTGTTATTAAATCCACTGAGAGCTGTTTTTCAATTTACTAACAGGCCTGAGCTTGATTAGTAATAGAGTGAATGCGCACTGCCCTTGGAGGTCACATCAGCGATGTGTGGAGCGCAGGCAGACATTACCCCAAGTGGCCTGAAGGGGGAGGCCATGAGCCACCCATCCAGCATCAACCAGCATGTGAGCCTGAGGTGAAAACAATAATGTCAGGCAGCCACCCTGATCTCTGGGGCTGGGTTTATTCTGCCTAGCGGTTAATTTTGTTTTGTCAGTTGTGCTGAATGTGGGTCCTTTATCCTGTCCCACTAGTCTTTAGTGTCTGCTGTATTGCTCCTACCCCAAAGAATACCATGCCAGCACCACAATGTATCAAATACCATCTCTGCACTCCGGTTGCTGTCCGTAGTGGTGGCACTCAGCATGTCAAATTGGGAGATGCAGTTAGGGAGATGTGTCCTATTAATCATAGACACCCATTGCAACATCGTGCGTTTATAATGAGGAATAAATAGAGATGGTTGCTGCCAGGACGAATTTGCCTTGATTAGATTGCCAGGACTGGGATGTGTGAGGGACACAAGGGTGCTATAACAGTATGGGCCACATGGTGGTGCTGTTGTCACACAATCTTTTGCAAAGTGGCTTCTAGTTTGAAAAGGAGGTATTTACTCTTCACTCTCTCTTTGATGGATACCAAAATCAAAGAAGCTGGTCTTAACCAAAGACAGAAAGCTCTGTGTGTATCTGTCTGTGATTTTTTTGAGGCAGTAACACAATTTGAAAAATGTATTTAAGAAGCCAAGGAATTTCTTAAGTCACCAATTGACGCTTTGTCTGGAACTGCCTGGGTGTCTTTCTGCTGAAGCCGGCAAGGGCCTGTGTGCTGAAAATTAAAAGCAAGACTCATTTTTCCCCCTCAAGGTGATTAATGGAATTCCCCATCGCATCAGCTTCCCTGGACAGTTAATCGAGATGCACTTTTGGCAGAGAAAGGGCGAAGCAGGAGGGGGACGGGGGCAGTGGCAAAACAAGAGGGCCCATCGAGGCAGAAATGCTCCACAAAGCCTGAAACCTCCCCCTCTTTTTGGCGCTCGGCACTGCTTTTTGTTTACTTCGTGATTTGCCGCAGTCTTGTTGAAATCACGCATAGGGGCGGACTCTCACAAGCCCGATTCCACGCAGCGCTTGAGCCCGCCGTACACGTTGTCCCCCCACAACGGGGGGGGGGGGGGGGGGGAGGGGGGGGCTTTCCCGTGCGCGGGGGCGGCGGGCCCCCGCTTCGGGGGAAGGGGGGGTGTGAGGGACAAATTTAAGGCCCGCTTGTCCTCCCCT
>JAABNY020000019.1:17710371-17723468 GCA_015164015.2 Brevimyrus niger
AGAGCCACTAAGTCTAGGGAAACACACCACCCCCCCCCCCCCCCCCCACCACCACCTCGTGTACAATAAAACCATTGACGTACGGAAAATGTGCTGCGTCCCACAAGTGCTAAAGGAACATAAGAACAGCCCTCCCTTCCCTGTGTCCCTCAGGCCGAATCCCCCATGGGACTGACTGGCTCCTATGCAAGTGCAAAGCTGTTACTGGCTGATGAGGACACACGTGGGAATACGTGCCCCCCATCAAGGTGTATCCCATCATCACTGATTTATAGAAAAATAAAAAAAGAATGATTCAGAAGAGCGGATGGTGTAACGGCTGCGAGGCCAGGCACTGAAAAATGTGCTCTGATGCTAAAGAGCGCGTTAATTTGCTGCTCCGCTTCAAAACGAGTTTAAGGCTCTAATTGTAATTAATTAGTTGCCTGCTCGTTACTGAAACTTGGAGAAATGGCATAATGAGAGTGTGCTGCCTCTGAGTGTATTCTGGGGTCACAAAAGCAAAGCAGCAGCAGCGTTCCCTATTTGGAGGGGGGGGGGGGATCACATTCATTCTGTAGACGTCGGGGCCATAAACAAATGACCCGTCTATGGATATAAAATGTTATATCAGAGAATACTCCTTAATTATAACCCATGTGTGTTGTGTGCAGGAGGAAAACGTAACTGGTGAATAAAGTAGAACATTTTCCACAGATCAAATATTTCAAGCCATCTTCCAACTCTGTTGATGTCATTTGTTAAGTGAGACATCTGACTCTTTTGCAATATTCACACTCTTAGTGTGTGCTGAAGGTGGCCTCTTTTAAACGTAGCCCTCTCTCTGCTCCTGGTCGCTTCATGGTAATGGTGTCACCTCTAAAACAGTCGTTGATCTGTCTTTTCTGTATGGGTGAGCCACCTGTTTGAGGTGAGACTGCATGGGAAAGTAGAGCAGAGTTTGTGTGTTGGGGGAGGCTTTGGGGGGGCTTATCTGCCCTCCCCATCTCCAGCCGGGAGATCAGGTGGCAGGGCCTGACTGTTAGGGGACTCTGTCAGGAGGTATAAATGCTGGGGGGAAAATGGTCCCCCCCCAGAGAGACACCATCCTGCAGAGCAACAGAGCCATTAGAGAACAAGCTGGGAAAACAGACAGGCAAAAGGACGGCCGGCTGCCTGTCTGCGAAGGACCCCAAGGGACTGAACGCCAGCTGAGAAACATAAACAAGGTAAGGGGCCAATCGACACACCCCAGCTGAGCCGGCTCAGCTGTTTATTGTTATTGAGATGACAGAGGGGTGAGGCGTTTGGGAGACACAGGCACTAAGGGAGAGGGTAGCATATCCAAGGACAAGCATGCCATCATGTGTCTCTTACGGGAGGATCACGGTAAGTCAGATAATCAGTTGATTAGCAGGTTTAGTAATTGACTGGATAAATGATTAACCTGGTTTGCTGAAGGATACTGCTAAGGGCTCCAAAAGATCTAACGTAGGAGTTCCCAGTTCAGTGGCAGGTTGTTCACTGGCCCGCAGAATGCTGGGGGTTTGGGGGAGGGCTTGGTAAATTCCTGATAACTGATATATTTTTCATACCATGCCTTTTTTATAACTTCAGACATTTGTACATTTTGATAGCATCTGAAAAAAAATTTCAGATTAAGAAACTTAATAACTTAGTAAATCTGTCCGATCGATTCACCGCTCCACCCTGCCATTCAGGTTGACAAACGTTAAAATAAAAAATTTAAATTTGTCGCCGGTTCTGCTGTCATGAGAAGGTTGGGAACTCCAATTGTAACGTGACTGCTGATTGGCCAATGTTAAAGTGTCAAAGATTACACATATCATTTTTCAAGTAGAACACTGACCTTTTTACCACTTATGTTCAGAGGGATTATGTAAATGGTCCTCATTTAAGCTGAGTTAACATGCTAGGTTTTCCAGCAATGCTTCTGCTGCTCAGGCACACCTGAGGCGAGCTCAGCAAATCTACCCATTTACCCAACAAGCTTTGTCTGTAGAAAAAGAAGGTGCTTCTTCCCAGGGGCTTTGCCAGCTAGCAGAGGGGAATCCTGAAGCGAAGGACAGGGATCAATCCCAGAATCTTAACTCATGAATTTTACAGCAGGTTTAAATGCCAGCGGCTGAACCTGCCAGTTTTATGGGTCACGGCTAACCAGCTTCTGTTGAGCTGGGAATCATGTGAATTTGGCGGGACTGCTTCATGACACTGAAATAAATCTGTGCAACACCTTTTTTCGGGGTCAAGCGATAGAGTTGTCCATGTCTCTGCATCTGATGGAGTGCACTATGAGGCTGAGGTGGCTTTCAACTCATGCGCCTAAATGCCTGTCTTGTATCTCCTAAAGGATGCCAGGTGACCCTGACACCATGGAGGACGGGTCCGGGCACTCGGAAACCCCCTGGCGCTCCGTCCCACTGGAGTTGCACCATCCCTACTCCAAATTCTCTGACTGGAAGTTCAAGCTCTTCCGCGTCAAGTCCATGGAGAAAGCCCCCCTGCCGGGGGACTCTCAGCCAGCCGGAGAGCAAAGGGGGCCACCGGAAGCCTGCGCCTCAACACCCCCGGAGGCGGCCACGGAGGAGGGAGCTGGGGGGAGCCTGGGCCCCCCCGGGAGTGTGATGCGCCTCTGCCTGGGGGGGAAAACCAAGGAGAGCTTGGAGAGCGCTGGGCTCCGCGTGGATCGCAAGCTGCAGGAGATTGACACCCACATGAACCACCTGAGGTACGACAAGTAATGATAACAGCAACAGCAGTCATTATGCCATTATTAAGATAATGATAATAAATGGTTTATACTTACGTGCTTCAATATTGCTACTGAAAAATGTTCTCTATGGGCATTTAAAATGGCAATACGGCAGAAATTCTAATTTATGATGAATGCACTAGCTTTACTCATTAATAAATAATCAACAAATAATTTTATGTTATTAAGCTATGAATTTGATTATTTGAAATCCTGTTCTGGCCGGGTGGCTCTTGGTATAATTGCGAATGTGTTTGGCTGGCAGGACCCTGTGCCGCCTGTGTGGCACAGCGCTGCGCAGAGTGAAGGGCGGCCCTGAGCGGGAGGTCCAGGGCGAGCTGGACGACAGCAGCAGGATCTCGCTCCGCAGGATGGGCTGCAAAGCCAAGGGCTGGCCTGAGGTCATCCTGAAGGTCTTCAAGGTGGACGTGGCCGGGGACATGGAGACGGTGCATCCGCCCTCCTTCTGTCACCGCTGCTGGAAGGCCGCCATGAGGGGGGGGGGCTTCTGCTGCTTCTCGGGGACCCGGCTCGCCCAGTGGACGCCACACTCGGCCCTCTGCCACCTCTGCTTTCCCAGGAAGCCGTCGCTGCAGCGGAAGGGGCGGAAGCGTGGTCAGCCGCCCCGGGGGGCCCCCCACCACCTACCCAGGGCCAAGCGGCTCAGAAGCGACCTCCACACCCACAGCCCGGTGGATGGCGGCCGGCCGCGGAGAGCGGCGGACCAGGGGCCCTGCAGCAATGCCAGGCTCAAGCCCAACCTTCAGAAGGCTCTGTGGGTCCGTAACATCACTCGTTGCAAGAACGTCCACCTTGGGGCAGACCGGCTCCGTGAAGACTTTCCTATTGACTTTGTCCGCGCTGTGACCTGCCAGGTGTGTGACCACCTCCTGGCCGAGCCTGTGCAGTCACCGTGCAAACACCTCTTCTGTCGAACCTGCATCCTGCAGTACAGCCGTGCCGTAGGTCAGCACTGCCCGGCTTGCGGCCTCCCCTGCTCCCCCTTTGACCTGGTGAGCCCCGCTAAGGCCTTTCTGGCCATCCTGAACTCCGTCCCACTGTGCTGCCCCAAGGAAGGCTGTGGGGACCCCGTTCCGCTGGGGTCCTTTGGGACCCACTGCTTAAGTCACCAGGAGGAGAAGGAGGAAGAAGACCAGGCCGGGAAACAACAGTGGCAGGCCTACAGCAATGGCTTCATACCCATCAACAAAGGTGGCAGGCCCAGGCAGCACCTGCTCTCGCTGACCCGCCGGGCTCAGAAGCACCGGCTGCGGGACCTGAAGAACCAGGTGAAGACGTTTGCTGAGAAGGAGGAAGGTGGAGACATCAAGTCCGTGTGCCTGACGCTCTTCCTGCTTGCGCTCCGGGCTGGAAATGAGCACAGGCAGGCCGATGAGCTAGAGGCCATGATGCAGGGTACGGTTTACCGGTTCTTCACTTTTACGTGTATCTCCCCCAGGCTAAGCCCCTGGTGGTTCTGCATTTTTACTTTGGAAAGCAGTATGTGTCCAAAAACATATGTATTCATCCTAACAATGCACAGTGGTAGTCTCAGGTAAAGAACACATGATTTGCTTGCATTTGTAGTAATTTTCCTGTCTGTCAAGACAGACTAGCAAGCCAGGGGGTATATAGATCCTCGCTCATAAAACGATACTCTCATTAAGAGCCTGTTTAGATCTAGACAGGACCTCTGCAGTATCAAGAGGGGCAGGCGTTGTATGACATTAAATGACACCAGCAGCATGCTTTTGTCCCCTGGGAAACCAGTGCCATCTGGCATCTGTTTTCATCATCAGCCAAGAGACCCCTACTCTGCCAGTTCCACCACTCCAACCTCCTGTCCTATTGTGACAGTAATAATCACTAGAAATGTGCTACCTCATTACGAAATATTTGCCATTGTCGTTCTTTTGTGTAACGAGTGCTTGTTTGATAAAAGAGGCTGGACAACACATCATCATCAGCCTCTAATGATCACCACTGTTAAAAATGCTGCATGTTTTTGAAACTAATTTCCTCCTTTGCCCTGTGCCTTTAGGTAGGGGATTTGGCCTGCATCCTGCAGTGTGTCTGGCAATAAGGGTCAACACCTTCCTGAGCTGCAGCCAGTACCACAAAATGTACCGCACGGTGAAGGCCACCAGTGGACGCCAGATCTTCCAGCCCCTGCACACTCTGCGTAGTGTGGAGAAGGAGCTGCTCCCCGGATTCCATCCCTTTGAGTGGCAGCCGGCGTTGAAGAATGTGTCCGGCGCCTGCAATGTGGGGATCATTGATGGGGTGGCCGGATGGGCAGCCTCCGTGGACGATGCACCGGTGGACACCATCGCACGCCGATTCCGCTATGATGCCGCTCTGGTGGCAGCCCTGAAGGACCTGGAAGAGGACATTATGGAGGGGCTGAAGGAACATGGCCTTGAGGACTCAGAATGCACGGGAGGGTTCAAGGTGGTGGTGAAGGAGTCATGTGACGGCATGGGGGATGTCAGCGAGAAGCATGGGGGTGGACCTTGCGTACCGGAAAAGGCCGTGCGATTCTCCTTCACAGTGATGTCGATCTCTGTCCAGGTAGAGGGACGTCAGGAAGCGATCACCATCTTTCAGGAATTAAAGCCGAACTCGGAGCTGTCCTGCAAGCCGCTCTGTCTTATGTTTGTAGATGAGTCAGACCATGAGACCCTCACTGCTGTGCTGGGGCCCGTGGTGGCCGAGCGGAATGCCATGAGGGAGAGCCGGCTCATCCTGTCCGTCGGGGGGCTTCCTCGCTTCTTCCGCTTCCAGTTCCGGGGCACAGGCTACGACGAGAAGATGGTGAGAGAGATGGAGGGCCTTGAGGCGTCTGGGTCCACGTACATCTGCACCATGTGTGATTCCACTAGGATGGAGGCATCCAAGAACATGGTTCTGCACTCTATTACAAGGAGCCACGAAGAGAACCTGGAGCGCTATGAAATCTGGCGGACCAACCCCTTCTCGGAGTCTGTGGACGAGCTTCGGGATCGGGTCAAGGGCGTCTCAGCTAAGCCTTTCATGGAGACCCAAGCAACCCTGGATGCCCTGCACTGCGACATCGGCAATGCCACCGAATTCTACAAAATCTTCCAGGATGAAATCGGTGAGGTCTACCTGAAGGGCAACCCCAGTCGGGAGGAGAGGAGAAGCTGGAGGTCAGCTCTGGACAAACAGCTGAGAAAGAAGCTGAAGGTGAAGCCTGTCATGCGGATGAATGGCAACTACGCCCGTCGGCTCATGACCCGGGAGGCGGTGGAAGCTGTGTGTGAGCTGGTACCCTCGCAAGCCAGGAGGGAGGCTCTGAAGGAGATCATGGAGCTTTACCTACAGATGAAGCCGGTGTGGCGGGCCACCTGCCCGGCCAAAGAGTGCCCTGACCAGCTCTGCCGGTACAGCTTCAACTCCCAGCGCTTCGCAGAGCTCCTGTCCTCCACCTTCAAATATCGCTACGACGGCAAGATCACCAACTACCTTCACAAAACCCTCGCCCACGTGCCCGAAATCATAGAGCGAGACGGATCCATCGGGGCTTGGGCCAGCGAGGGAAACGAGTCGGGCAACAAGCTCTTCCGCCGTTTCCGCAAGATGAACGCACGGCAGTCGAAGAGCTTCGAGCTGGAGGACGTGCTGAAGCACCATTGGCTGTACACCTCCAAGTACCTGCAGAAATTCATGGAGGCCCACCGCAACTCTGCTAAGGCCCTGGAGGCCACCATCGACCCGGTGGAGTGCCAGGATGATAATGACTTGGTGCCGGATGTCACAAACTCACCGGACCTTTAAGGATGTGCAAAGGGTTTAGGAATCAAGGTGAAAAGAATCAGAGTTGGCGTTTTTGTGTGTTAAATGTATCATTTGTTCTCCTTATCCTGACAGGGAATTTGCTCCCAGGGATAATGGGGAAGCTCACTTTGACCTGCTGTCATTTTTGTTTATTACTTAAATGGATTTGGAGATGTCAGAGCAAAGTGTTCTGGGTTTTTAATTACATTTTTGGGTTTTCTTTAATTCTCAGTGAGCTTTTGGGGAATTGAAAGAATATGTATTGATAATGATTTAATATCCATTCTCTTTGTCATCATATGACTTGCATTTGTCATGATTATTTTATGAAAATCCCTTTCATTTAGGTGGATGGATATTTCCTGTCACCTTTATCCTTCCTCAAGTTCATATGTCCAAAAAAATGTTGCCGGCTTTTTCGTATTCTTTGTTCAGATTGTCTGAGATAATTTTTGCCTCACATAAAATATTGGAAGGCTTATTGTTTTTTCAGGATGTGACACATCCATGAATTTATACAGGGATATTATTTATGAAAACAGATTAAAGTGTTGTAAGTCATGGCAAGGTAATTGTGGTGAGGGGGCATACATTACATAGATGGTGTATTTATCACCATGGCAAGAAGAAAATGGAGTTAAAGAATCTGAGGTTGTCTTTGTGCCAGTAAAAATGATTGCTTTAGGGCTTTTTATTGGGATTCCAGGGTGCAAAACGACTTTGAAATCACTTTTCAGCACCTGCAGGGACAAAATCAGCTATTTTGCCTTCACTCTGACAACTGATGTAGAATTTGTGAACCTCATGTTTAATTTCTAAGCCATTGTCTGCCTGGAGATGAATTCTGTTTTTGTTTTGTTTTTGAAATCTGCTCATGGGGCCCCCCGTGTTTTCGTGTCTGCAGCCAGCTGCTCTTCTTTGACGTGAACGTTCACTTCTGCAATTCTGCCCAGGAACAGTCTGTTGGCCCTTAAGCAGAGCGTCTCACGGCTGCCAGCGTAGCCCAGCGTAGTTAAATATGTGTTTTACCTTTGGTGTGGCATTAAAAAAAAAAAAATTAAGAGCATGGAAGTGGAAGAATCACAGCTGCAAAAAAAAATAATTATAGCGAACAGTATAGTTACAGTTGAAAACATTTTGGTGTACTTCAGTGTTCTTTTAAGTTTTACGTTTATACTTATACTTATGGTTATACTTTTGACAAGTACTTTGAACATTTATGTCCCATGTTTAATAAGGGATTTGTACTTTTGGTAACATATTCTTATTGCATAATATGAATTTTTGTGAAATGTGTTATCATCTGACCTCATATTTTTCCTGCTCTTACGGTTTGATGTAATCTACTTACACTAAGGCTTCTGGCACGGGTATATTTTGGTGTATTTGAGCCTTGCAGTAAACCATTGTTTATTAACGGTTTTTAAATAAGGAAATACTTGCGAATGATATCAACGTACAATTTGATGTACATTGTATTCATCTTACTTTGATTTTTGCACTTTTCCTTAAGGCACAGACTTTCCAAATGTTTACATAATTTTACATCTGCAATAATTCTCATGTTTGACAACTGTATAAAAATTACACTATTCAGATTGTCAGTGTAACTTCAGTAATTTACATTTAATTATTTGGATGAACAATCCTTTTGTTGTATTTTGAATTGATTATATATAGTATGGTGTTTTTACTTTTTGTGGTATACTTTATAACACATTGTTTTTATAATTTGCTGAGATCCTGTACTGGGAAAGCAGCTCTGGAGTCCGAAGGGGTGGATTGTTTTATGATGTTTTATTGAATGCTGATTAATTTTGACATGGAAGCACATTTTATTTGCAATAAATAAATTCAAATGATTATCCTTTAAATTTTGTATATTTTACTCTGTTCTGTGTCATGAAATTCAAAACATAATACATACCTTATAATGTAACTAACTGTTACATGACATTAAGATCTATAATCTTTTATATAAATAGATGAAACTCCAAGTCAGAAAATGACATAACCAACTTTATTATTTATTTATTTCATTTAGACACTCATTACAATATTATGCATATAGGATTGCAAATTCCAATGAATTCACATAAAAAGGACACTCCTTATAAAATTAGGTACAACAGAATAATAAAATAAAAGGCATTTCTTTTTGTCAATCAGCATGTTACAGTCCCATCCACTTTCTTTAACCACTTGTCCTATTCAGGGTAATGGGGGGTTTGGAGCCTATGGGCACAACCCAGGGTGGGGCATTAACCCATCACACTCACACACCAGTCACACATATAGGCAATTTGGTAACTCCAATCCCGGGTCCCAGAGGTGTGAGGCGACAGTGCTAACCACTGCAGTATGTTACAGTCTACAGTATAAAAAGCCAGTATAAAACATTCTCCATGTATGGAAATTACAGTCAAGCACCGGGTCAATCAAACAGCCTTCTGAGAAAGCTCTTCTTGGTGGGGGTCATCCTGAGGCGGATGGGGGCCTTACGGTGCTGTGATTTCATGGTTACACGCTTCAAAGGTGTGGCAGCGCGTGGCGGGGTCATCTCCTTGCGCGGCATGCCCCCGTGGTCCAGGCAGAAGTATTTGCTGCTGTTCTGGGAGAGCTTCAAGAGTAGAGTCTCAGTCAGGTCCATGCACTGGGCATGGACCCAATGACCACCTTCCCCCCCGGAGCAGAAGATCATGGCTGGCCGGTGCAGCTCAGTGGAATAGTAGGGCACCCATGTGTTGGGATCCGCCTGGCAGCCCAGGCAGCAGCTCATCCAGTAACCCGTTTGGGACTCGTCTTCCTCATCCTCTTCATTGTAGGTGTCGTCATCGCCATCATCACTGCTGTCTTCTAACTCGTGTGGCTCGCGGCCAAAGTATAGCTCCTCAGAGTCCTCCAGAGGGGCGGAGTCCTCAAAGTCAGTGGATTCTTGGCTACACCCTTGGATTGCCTCCTCACCGCTTCCATCTCCTTCCATATGGAAGCTCACCTGGTAGAAGCTGTGGGCATCAGGCTGGGCTGATCTTCCCTCGGTGGGCACCCCAATCAAGGCACTCCCCTTCCCCAAGCTCCCCCCGAACCAGGTACGGCTGTGGGTGATCTCCCCAGTCCATGGAGGTGGATCTCGGGGTTCGATGTGGATTCCGGTATCATCCAGCACTACATTATTGCACTCCAGCCGTTTCTGGGTCTCAGACTGGTAGCCGCCCAGGACCACGTACTCATGGCCGGGACCCGATTTGACAGTGATGGTACTGGTCAGTGAAAGGCCATTGTCCATGATGTTGCATGAGAGCACCGGGCCACCTAAGAGTAACTGGACCTGGATACGGAGCAGACGTGCCGGCCGGGTGTCCGAGGACAGACTGTGGCCCCCTAAAATGTAGATGCAGTCATCCCGTGCCAGTGCCACGTGAAACGACTGCCCGTCAGTGAGCTCTGGGACAATATGGGAGGAGCAGCAGCCAAAATCTAGGTCTATGAGGAACACCTGTGGAGGACAGTCCATCACACAGTTCCATGTCTCTGTGGTTCTTTCGCCCGGTGGCCTGTAGCAGCGACCCCCAAAGAGGACACAGGCTCGCTTGCCCCGGCTGTACACCACACTTGCTGTGTGCCCGAATCGTGGTCCTGGCATCTCGCCCACCAGCTCCTTCTCCTGGCAGCGCAGCGTCACCTTGCGGTTGCTGCCACGGCTGTCCTGGTTCAGAAGGTACAGGCTTCCAGAGATCTCATTGTTGGGAGTGCGGCCTCCGTGAATGAGGTAGCACTCTGGGTCAGAGCCCCAGGGGTCTAGGTGGGCCACAGCAGGGCAGCGCAATGGAGGAAGGTAGCTGGAATCATTGGAGAAGGAGACAGGACGCAACTTCAGCTCTTCCCTCTTCAAACGCACCATAAAAATCCCTGTTGGACAGGAGCGCTTCGGCCAGCCTTTCTGCCCAAACAGGAAAATGTCCCCATCCAGTGATAGTAAAGAACATCCAGGCTGCAGAAGGCTTGCACAGTTCACTGCACTCACTGGCTGTAAGGTCATACTGCAGTAGGGGAATAGTGGGTGACATGAGTTCATGTATTTTAATCGCAAGGACACAAAGGACATAAAAATGTTATATTTTCACTCGTTAAAACATGACATCCATTAAACTTTTATATACACTTACTTAATTTGAACTTGTTAATGTTTACGTCATTACTGAAACAGAACACCCCGGAACCCTATATTGCCTATGACAATTGAACAGGCGGACAGTACGGCTACGGCTACAGGACTTATGGGATGTAGTTTTTGCACCCATATTTGCGCCACTGTTCAAGGGACACGAAACAACATTTCCCAGAGTTCATTGCTTATGTTTTCCCGGGGATAGGACAGACGGTTCTAAGGTATTGTATCGCAACCTCCTATACTACCTAAATATTGGTCATAATTAAGAGAATGTATATCCCTTCATAGACATCAATCACGCCCATTCATAATATACATAAATCTTAAAAATCTTAACCAGAAGTATAGCAAGCATGTTGTCTGTTATTAATGTAAAACTGGTCTAACGTGGAAACTCTGAAGCTGAGCAGGCTGGTGAACACGATGGTAAACGGCGTCGGCTGCTCGTTTCACTTTAAAATGTCCATGGTATTGTTTAATGCATCAAGATAATGCACGATATAAGATGCGTTTAGCTCGCTTTTTCTAGCGTTGCTCCTAAAATCATCATTACGTTGTTTTTAAGCTCTGCTGCACTTGAACAACATTGTAATAAAATTTTCACAACATGTGTTGCGTGCTAGATACTGCAGTTGTGCACTATTCTGGTATTATTATCTATCACCTAGGCAATGTCACGTTTTTGAAAATTACAAGAATTTGGCTGTGGCCTGGTTGCACATTTTATTTAACCTTTATTTAACCAGGTTAGTCCCATTGAGACCAAAGATCTCTTTTCCAAGGCAGACATGTATGTGATAACGGGCGATGGATAAGTTTTGTGTGGTTTAGTATTTCATGCAAGTTGGCATCGCCTCTTACCTTTTTGGACTTTCCCAGTGTCACTGAAGACAGCTTGGTAACAGTCTTGTCCTGATATGCGGCAGGCTATGCGTGAAGCTACGCTGGTCCTACTGACAGCACACAGATGGTGAGGTTAACGGCCCCTGACTGCTGAGCGAAGTAGGTGGGCATACAGCGCTTCTTCCTCTGTTGTCTTTGAGTCCTATCAGCTATAGTATACTGCTAATTTCGCTAATAACCAAGCTTATTTAATGCATCAGTATACGTTTTCAAGATATTTGTAATTCTTAGTAGCTCATCATATGTATTTTGCCATACAGCCCACCAAAAATCACACTTGCCACATAGGAATGATTAAAAAAAACATGCACAAATCACCCGTCTTTGAAATAAGTAAGTGATACATCATAAAAATGAAGGGGATGATTTCTTGTGGCTGATGAGGTGAATTAAACAGATAAATGATGGGGCCTTTAAAGGTCAAGAAGAGAAACGCAGACAGGAAATACTATACCCAATTTATCAAGTCGGTCCCTGCCCTTGGATGGCTTGTGTTATAGTGAGTATCTACTTAGCTGTGAGGATTGTGTTTAGTATGTAAAGGTGTCCTCTTTACCTACTTATCATTAGTGGAGTATACAAAAGAACTGTGCTCTGGTGCTAGGGAACAGGTCTGCCTGTCACCAGGGGCCACACAGAATGTAAACTGGCACGTACAGCTTGTGTAATTTTGGCCTTGTGTCATACTAGCTTGTAAACTTTCCAATTAATCCTTTGCATGGCATTGGTGATTAATTACAGTGAAGCCGTTTCTGTCTCATCCATAAAGTGTAATGTAAAGTGTCTCTGGAAACACACTTTCTGAAAAGTTTTTAAGTAGTGATTTTGCTGCAGATCCGCCCCAATGTTTGGTTTAATGTTCCCCAAGTAATGCGTAATAGTGAAACTCATTGGGATATAATTCCTAGAATCCCCACTTTTTCTTATTTTATGACTCCATATATATGCCCATAAAACTGGGAAATTCTCCACCTGCAGTGAACCCGCGGCCCGCATTATCTGCTGTGAGCACAGCGGCCTGAGAAATGTGCTGTTACGCAGCGTCCTGTTTTTCATTAACTCTCTTCACTCCGTTTCACCCGGGGGGAGCCACTCGTACACAGGGGCAGCTGTACGGCTCTCGAAGGCATCGTGTTTTGTTTTCTTTTTTTTTTATTGTGGGAGACACACAGGAGCAAAACAGGACTGTGGCCACAGCAACCCGAAAAGATCGTTAGAAGTCGAAAGATAAACAGCCACGCACCTGCGTCCCCAGTCTGTGAGGGGAATGTGTGCATGTAGTCTCTGTTCCTGGGGGCCTCTATGAGTTTGGTTTGGGGTACGGGGTCTCAGCCAAGAGATGCTATCCTTTTTTCATTTAATGGGTAATTTGCTTTTTCCTCGACTTTACATTACATACACTCACCTAAAGGATTATTAGGAACACCATACTAATATGGTGTTTGACCCCCTTTCGCCTTCAGAACTGCCTTA
>JAABNY020000019.1:17733177-17754069 GCA_015164015.2 Brevimyrus niger
TTTAGGGGGAGATATGATTATTGGGGAGGTTGTATTGGCCGGTATTGATTATTGGGTGGAATCGAACCCCCTTCCCCATAATTTACGACCATGCCTAATGCACATATCAGGTTCTAGGTTTAATTCATGTGTAATACTTCCTATACAGAGAACACATTATCACAAAGTGAATCTATTTCATAGGTTATCTCTACTTGCATTGTAGAAATATTTGCTTATTTAATTTTCTACAGTGGTCTGGGTCTTAAGTACTTACAAATAAAGATTAAAATTGCATTTAAATGATGCATTTTTCCAAAACATCGTACAAGTCCCTGGGGCTGTTGAGGTTAACGGCGTTGCTCAAGGGCCCAACAGTGATATTATATATCTGTTAGCAAAGGGATTTAAACCCATGACCTTACAGATGTGGGCATAGATCACTAACCAACTGAGATACACACCAACCCGCCCACAAATTGCTTAATTTAATGTCAGATCGGGCATACAGAACCATTCTGGGAAAAGGGCAAAATTCACAAACGGTATTCTAATTGGTCTCCTTGGGTACTGGAATAGAACATTAAAAACCGTATAGTTGATTTATGTGTCTGGCAAGCCTATCATTTACGTCGTCATAGCATAGTTTTCCGTAGTTAATTTCAAGTCTGCGTCTTGGGCTATTGTAACACATAAACAGGACCATTAATATATTGTGAAAAATTGCTGAAAAAGAGTATGTTATCATTTCTGCTCCTGTGAAATGGGAAAGGTAAGATACTGCTGGTGTCTAATATAAAGACATGTTTTTACTGCTTCACTATTGCTGGATGGATGGCCTGTTTTATGCAGGGAAAATTCAGTCGGTTTCAATCTTTAAAAGTGTAAATCTTGACTCGATGATGCAATGCGGTGTCGATTCATACCTTGAAATGGAACACAGTTCAGTAAGGCTCAGCGTGATGGGATATGATGTGATCTGATACTGACGAAATGGCAGAAAGCACTCTTCAAATGAAATAGCTCAGTTGGAGTGACTGGAATATTTTGTCAGACTGTCACGGGCGCTCCACCCGAGGATGAAGGATGGGGGGGCTTTACCCCTCCTGTGACAGCTGTATGGATTATGCTGCTATGCGTTGACTTTAGATGAATTCTTCCTTCGCTGCAGATGTGCTGTTGCAGTCCCAGTTTACACGCAGCCCCCTGGCCCAGTCTACCCATGTTAATTGTGCCTCTCTGGCCTTGCAGAGGTGACAGTTATCGTCTGTGGTAAATGTCAGCGTGCCTAGGCCCCCCTGGCAGGTGGAGATGGAGGTTGGGGCTGTCGACCCCCACCGCGAGAAGCACCCCGTCGAGTGACTGATCTGCACAGTTCGGTTGTTGCAGCACGAGTTGGGGGGGGGGGGCAGAAGGGAAACCCCTGACACAGGTGTGATTGTTGTGGGCCGCCAACGGCTCCCTCAGCACAGGTGATCTGGCGTTCCCCTTTCAGGACAGGTGGGTGTCTGGGGGGGGGAGGTATCTTCCCTTATCTCCAACTCCTAAGTTTATAGAAGAGTGCCTGCAGAGTGCATGTCATGCTGTAGCTTTTACTCCTGCCATATTCCTGTCAAATCATTAGTCATTAAGTCGTTTTGTTTATTTTTCCTATCTTCCGTTAATTGATTTTTAGAATAAGTACTGAAAACAGAATTCCTTGTGCTGTTAATTCTCTCTGAATTGATGTTTCATATGTTCTGTTGGCTTCTATACAAATTCACACTGCTTCCAATAACCATTCTTGCTTATTTATGCTTTAAAATTCATTTGTTGGTGCTCCAGCACAAGATTATTGCATTGGGTTTATTGATACAAACATTCAGATAGTGAGCTAAACTGTTTATTAATGATTATTTATTTGATACAGGGGCCTCCCTTCAGTGTCTGTAAAGATTTCTGACTCAATCATGGCAGAAATTATGAAAATAACATTGAATATTTACTGACTTCTGCATTTTTACGGAGGCAGAAAAGCTAAAACAGGTTCACAGGCTGGACTGTAAACACTATAGTTACCTTCTGTTATGGAGCACAAAGCTTTCTTTAGGAATTAACACAGCAACAGCAATTATGCTACAATTAAAAAAAAAAAAAAACAAAAAAAAAACAAGAGAAAGTAATTTCAGCCTGCATTTTAGTGAGAGCGCCCCCATGTGGTGATTGGTGTAAGTAATGTGCTACGGAGGTGTCATTTTCTCCATTTGGTGTCACTGTTCCCACACGTGTCATGTCCTCCTCACCCTGCACCCAGCACGTCTTGCTGCTGGGTGCCTGGTATTTACCAGTGGTGTGCTGTACAGCAGGATGGCGCTGCCAGCAATCCCAGGATGTGAGAGCTTGGGTCAGGCTGCCCGCCTGCTCTTTGTGCCTCTAGGGCATGCAGCTGGACCCTGGGTGAGTTGGACCTGAGAGGTTTGATAGCGTGAGTTTCATCACATTCTAAATTCTGGTTATTTCTTAGGTTTTTCGTTGTGAATTTTTCAGTTGCTTTTGCTGAAACCAGGACACTGACGGCTCATGGGTCAAACAGAAGGCCCTTTGGTACATGCATTGAATTCCTTAAGCACTACATATGATCCAGTGTGCAAAGAGAGGAGACGCCTGGGTTTTTTGGTTTGGGGTGGAGGGAGGGGGGAGGGAGGAGAGATTAACGGTATTCACCCTAATCTCAATGGCACTCAATACACAAAAACTTCTAAGTCAGGAAAAAAAAAAATGAAACATCTGCGTCGATTCACCAGCTGTAATTTTTACGGTTCACAGGTGGTGGGTGAAACACTAATGCCTCAGATGGTACTACACTATGAGAATGACAACAATATTTGAATTAAAACATTTGAATAGATGCTATCATGTATATTCATGAGTTAACCTGCAATTAAATAGTGCACCACATTGCAGGAGGCGCAAATAATGAGTTTGCATATTTCTGCTTTGTTGATGTTGTGTGATTTGATTTCAGCGGCTTTGCAGCTCTGTCAAGCTTGTTGGTGTTTTCATAGCACTACCCTCCAAACTCACAGCTTGATTATATGATTATATATGTGTTCCAGGTGTATTTTACCTTGAAATGCATCTGCGGCTCCTGAGGCTGCCTGTCAAAAAACATGAAAACTATTGTCTTCACAGAGCCGTTGTGTGCAGTGAAAAAATGTACAAAATATTGCGAAATTTTACAGGAACTAGAAGCCTTGGCCAGTTGGTTTCTTTGGCAGGGATGTTGAGCAAGCAAAAAAAAACACACCCCAAAAAAACACATGCTGCAGAAGTGGACGCACCAGCTCGACTTTGAAGATTAAAAACGGATTTTCACATCCCTTTGAATAATGGAGATAAGTGATTGTCATTACAACATTTGAGCTTTTCCAAATTAATTGCTTTGAATAATTATCTGGAACAGCATGGAGGAGACAGGCACACTTACAGATCAAAACAAAACACTGTGGAAGCACAGTTTTCTGACAGCATGTAATTTCTATCATAATTTGAGAAACACAAAGCTGATATTAACAGCAGTCTCTGACACCATTTTTTTTTATCTTTCATTTATGTAATTGCATATTTTAGCAAAGGCAATTAATGTTTTACCTCTTAGCACTTTATTTAGGGAAAAACAGGTGCTCTTTTACATTCTCTCAAACAAGAAAAGGCCTTGTTCCTGACATTTGCTGTCATTAATTCTTCACTCTTGAATAATTTGATATCTCTGCAGCATCTGCTAACAGAATGGTCAAGGGCTGAATCTGTGGTGTGAAGACAGATTTTAGTGAAGTATCGTTTGAACATTTTGCTGCATTACTTCTGCATAATGGTTTTATTTAAGGAACTATTATATATGCAGATATGCCTGTTAACTAAATGTAAGGGACTTTGCATAGAAGGCCATGGTAGGAATGGTTTCAAGCCTACAAAACAAAGGCGCCTGACCTCTTGGGAACTCCTTGTGAAGACTCCATTTTCGGGAGGCCTTAAAGAATTCCCTGTCCCTTGTCCCATGAGTGTGGTCTGCTGGTCAGGGCTTAGGGAAACACAGGCACTGAAAAATAAGCTTTGACAGGAGTCTGCAGTGACTCCCCATGCGTCGGGCTGAAGGATGGATTGATTGCTGTGTTTCATGATTTTTCAAGATGGACAGAACAGCAAAACAACAGGTGAATATGCAGGTGATCCGGAGAAAATGTGGAGCACTGGAAGTGGATTGGCGTAGTATTTCATTATGCATCATTATTATTTACTTTATTTAGTGTGTATGTGTTAGCCTACAGTCATACTCGATTCAGTTTATTTGTTTATAGTGCCCTTGACAGCAGTCAATTATGGCACTTATGTGTGGCAATCCATTAGTTCTTGTATGCTAAATGGTTCTGATAAAAAGAAAACGAGTAGAGGTGAAAAATATGAAACATATTTCCAGTCCACCATGGACACAAATTCAGCCACTTCCTTACTGAATTGTACTTTATGCATATCTTATGCATCTCATGATGAATTGCTGCATATACTTCCTGGAGAATATTGGATTGTATATAATGTGATTTTGTTTGTGCATTTAGAGTGAGATCTTGATATCAACATATCAATATTTCATTGTTAGTGCATCTTGAAATCTGAGGTGAGATATTTCTTTCTCTGGTGAGATACAGTACATCATCCATCCCTTTAAAATTTCAGGCCTGTCATCACTCAAAAGGAAATGTAGGCAAGCCACATGTATGTTTTAGTATGCTATGTTGCTGACTAGCCTTTGTCTTGTTTCAATAATCCTAATCCTACTAAAAGAGTAAAAGCATCTTCTCACTGTGTAGGAAGCAAACGGTTTTATCAGCAACATTCCTCAGTTTATATGTCATGTACTGTAATGTATCATGAATAGCAGCGCTGCCTCTCAGAAAAACAAAACATAGTTCCACTGACACTTAGTATTTGATCTCAAGGTTTCACTGTAGCCTTGGAGGGTAAGACCCTGTCTGCAAGGATTGCTATCATAACTGTGCTACTGAATGCCATTTGAAATACGACGATGAACATTGTAACCCCCAAGTCATCAAAAAAGATTGCAATAAAAATCAATTAAACTTACTCATTTATGAACTTCCCATCTTGCAAATGCACTTGAGCTTAATTAGTAATCAAGTAATCAAGACAAGAAACTGTTTCCAGGAGAGATTAAATTATGGTCATGATAGCCATTCCCTGAACCAACAGGTAATGCAATATGCATCAATATTGCATGATGGTACATATTGTACTTAGGGGGGGGGGGTATAACCCATTAGATGGTAAACATTAAAGGCCTTCCTACAATAATTTTGCTGACTCTGACAATTATGTACATTACTGATAGTCCTGAGACAGTGATTACAATAAACATTTACATAATGTGATCGGAAGAAAATTATGGATTTAGGTGATCCTGTAAGACCTACAAGCGGCTTGAAGTGTCAATGATGCAGTCGGGGTCACGGACTTTTACTGCTGGAATGCAAGGTGTAGGTTGGCCATGGGCTACCTCTTGGAGTATTCTATACAGCCCTATTTTTTTCACCATGTAATGAGTAGGATTATGTTCATGCTTCAAACCACACAAATGAATTTTTAAATAAAACAAACGCCAATATTTAACAAGGCACTGTAATACACAAGCCTTGCATTGTGAGGCCTAAAGCGATTTTGTCACACAGCACTTATCTGTTTAAGGGCACAATATGCATCTGTGCCTTGCGCCATCTTCGTCGCGTACTTTTGGCGCAGGCTCAGGTCTCAGCGAACGTTGGTTAGAATACGCGGTAACGTGGTTGGATGTCCTTCATTTGCTGGACGCTTATCGTAGGTGAGCCAGTTAACCTGTCCATGCAGCATTCCAACATTTGTACCAGTCAAGCGTGGCGAGTTTAGGTCTTCTTTTGTCATTTTATTGCGTTTATTTTTAATGAAATGCTCTTGACGACGCCCGCAATATAAAAGAGGTCTGCCGTTACCTCGGCCTGAACGCCATTCATTTACCACTGGATACGTGTAAGGTGAAGGTATCTGCAAAACTGTAGGTTGTAACGGTTTAGTTCTTTCCTGCTTAGGTGAGCATCGTTAACGCGTCATACTTACGTGTATTTTCTATAACAAACTATACAACAAAATGAAATGAATCCCGATGTGAGAGTTACGAGATAGTTATGTGAATCGTGGACTTGCTTGGTGCATTTCACTTAAACTACTCACCTCTCAGCACCAGAGCGCCGTTCCTTCTCCCTTGTTGATGGATAGAGGAAAAAAACGTTTAATTAAAACGAAATAATACGTTCCCAGAGAGTGCGCGTTTTCAGGCGAAAACCACAAGCCGTAGTCCGAATTAAACTCTTTTAGTGTGTCCTCTATTTTTTTCAGACTTAATAACCGTGGCATGGCGGCCGGGCTGCCAGGTTATCTTCACGAATACACTCCGCGCTATTACACGGATCTTTGTTTAATTTACTGGCCCTAATCTGAAGACTCGCCCGCATTGGCGAGAGCATTTTGCAATAAATTGAGTGTGAAGATGGAAAGGAATTAACATTGTCTCGTCTGTGGGCATAACCATCCTGGAAGCCTGTGTTTGTATACTGATTTACACATTAAAGGTTGACACTGTGAAGTTAATCATGGCGCTTCTCTCGCGGGACTCCTGGCAATGAGCGCTGTATTTGTTTGTTTGAGGAAAAGACGAGCAGTCGGTTGGTACAAATGAGCTCCGAGAGTCGTCTTATCCTTTACTTTGCGTTAAACTCTCCGGGGGGTTGGCGAGAGTAAGATGCGAGGGTCAAGAAAGCTCCTTTAATGCCGGTCATCTTTTATATATGTTTTTTATAAACCCGGAGGCGGCGTTAAACGACTATATGGGCATATTGAGTCTGGAGCCATATTCCTTTCTGTGAAAGACTTGGAGTTTTCATCCATAAAATAGGAAGGCGGCAGCCCAGTGTCGGCACAAAAGCCAGCAAACGGTCGTCGTAAACAGATAGTGAGTGATGGGCCTTTTCAGGATCGAGTCGCTCTCAAGGCTTAAGGTTTAATTAGAATTTTTCATCTTGTGTACAGCGATGTGATACGGGGGAGGGCTAATTTTATGTAAGGTGTGTGTTTTCCAAAAACGTTGAACGATACACATCGTCATAAAAAAATCGTGCTTTTCAGCAACTATAACTCCAGACAGGAAATTAGACAAGCAGATGTTTCATTTCCGAACCGCTATCTTTGCTCGCAAAACTCAATAAGGAGCCATTTTGCTGTAGTCCCTTGATTACATCTACCCAGTTCAGCCTTGCAGAAATAAAAAATACAGCTCTGCCCCAATCATGTGCACATTGATCTTGTGGTTTTTATAAATTATTTTAGGGTGTGTGTATGTGTACAATAGCAAGAGGGAGTGAAAAACTGGGTGGGGTGTGACAACATGCACAACTTAGCGACTTTATATTTTTTTAACCTCGTATTTTTGCATGTGAATTCGGACCATCGAATTTCCGATGCATATTTCCAATGCTTAAATATTCAATGTTAGAATTTCAGTGGCATATAAAATTTAAATTCTGATGACACAGATTTACTTACATATAGATGGGATAACGTCGAGGTGGGGTGGTCAAGTTGTTTCAGTTGGTGAAAAGCAAAGTTAACGACAGAAAATAATCGAGCTTGTGGAAGACAGACAACCTAAATTACAAATCAGTGAGTTACATTTTAGTAAAAACTGCAAAATGAAGTATTTCCTCTGTTTTTATTTGCTTTATAAATGTCACATTAACACCTTGTCTCTATTTCCTGTAAAGGGATATTCTGCTGGCCTTCATTAAATTTATTTTAGTCTTTTTCATCGGGACAGAAGTGTATTATTTTACATTGGCCAGATGATAATTGAAGATGCTTTTGCTATCACTCTGGTTGAATCAATAATAATCCCCCAAAAAAGACCTCCATTTTTGAAAATATTTGAATATTTTTTTTCTGTACTCATGCAGATAATATACCAGAGCATTCCTTAATACATATGCACACATCCCTGCATCACTTCCCTGATGTTTAGTATTACTATACTCTGTTTGAAATTGCTTTTTAGAATATGCTGTACTGGATAAAATTTGAGTTTCATTGGTTGAACTTGAAATATGTGCGCATGTGGGTTTTTTACTTTTAGAATATAGACTATCAGTAGATGAGTGCAGGGGACAGCAAGTATCTCACAAGACAACTGTCAAACCTACTTCCCAAAGCTTGAGAAATACTGCTTCTCATTCTATGGTCATTTTTTATACTCCGGCTAAAGCTTTTGACCTTTCTGCTTATGTGAAAAGTTTTCTGCTTGTTGTTTTCAGATATAAGGTTTTTTTGGGTACTTGGTTTCTTCTCGCAAAAATCTATATGTGTCAGATGCTCATGGGAAACACTGCAGTTACATTGATTTTTGGATTACACAAAAAAACGCCAAATTGTTCTTGGGAGTAGGTGGTCTTTTTGTTGCTTATAAATAAGTGTAAATTGCCAGGAGGTAGTCAGTATATCAGAATTAGTCAGTGGGTGAATTGTTTAGGTTACTTAGAGGTAAATGTAGAAATGAGTCGTTGAAAGGTCAAGTTTGATTTTAGGTTAGAATTCAGCCAGGAACATAATTTAGGAACACTGAAACTATCAATAAGAATCGAGAAATATGGCCATATTTTTACATGTATTTCTGGGTTTTTGGCCATACAGGCTAGTGTTTATTAGTATTTTGACTGCCAGTCTTGCTGTATTTGCTACTCTCGGTCTTGCCATTTCTTTGCAATACTACTTATCTCTTGTTGCGCTTCTTATTTATTTTCATTGTTTCAAAATTTACCATTCTAGCTCTCGTCTCTTTCGTTTACTTTTCCCTATTGCTCATTCCCCCCCCCCACCCATTTTTTTGGATTGCACTCTGTGGCAGCCACTTAAACTTATGGCCTGACATTGCTTTAATCTTGTTTTTCTGTTTCCTTCAGAGGAAGAGAAGTGATGCTGTGATCTCTTCATGTAAGATGTTTGCCTCTCACTATTTCTGAATGTTTGTACTAATTTGTTGCTGTGCTTGTGAAGTGTATGAAATTTGTGACGCCATTGAGGCTTGCATGTGTCTGTTGTGTTTTTCTGGTTCTTTGGTGCCATGCCTTTTGGGTCACAAGGCAGAAATGGGAACAGGGATGTGTTTGTTGAGGGAACCACTGAGATAATTTTATACCCGTAATAAACTAGCAGGGGACATATTAAGGGCAATATAATGAGAGGAAGCAGGCTGACTGGGGTTGCACACATGGTTTCACCCCTTTTGGATGAACCTTAGTGCTGTGAGGAGGAATGACAGGACCGGTCCACTCTTGGTTTTGTTGCCAAAATTACAGAAAACTCCTACTGTACTTAGCAGACAAGGTGCCAACCTTTCATTTCTTCACTGTGGGTGTGATCTGTCTTCTGCATCTATTTAAAACGTCTAAAGTTTGAAGGATGCTCTAAGGTGCAGATAAATTTAGGAATTGATTTCTGTATGTGTTTTTTCCACAGCATTTACAGTGGCAGAATAACTGGGAAGCTGGGCCCTTATATCTTGTATACCTGTCACTCACCCCTTTTTTAATCTGAAGATTCAGGAATCCTTGTCTTACTGGCAGAATGTTTCTGGTGCTAATTATACCTTAAATCACTGTATTTAAGTACCAAAGTAAAATGCCAAAATAAATTCTATCATTGGTCTGTGATTGACTAAGTAATGTCATTTAAAAAATTATTTGTTCATGATGTTCTATAAGTTGCAGTTTTTGCACTAGGTGTGGGGTCAAGACGATACGGGCATTAACCTGAGTAAGTACAAGTGCTAATTCCACCAGAAGCATTGAAAACATACCAAACCCACCGCACGGCCTGGAACTGAATGCCCTTTGGGTTATGTCATAGCTGATCTCTGAACTACTCCTACAGGAAGTTAATGGGAGCTCCTGCGATATACAGCAATTACTGTAATAAAAATGTATTACAAAGGCAATTGAGATATTTTAATCGAATTTCTTTTATGTACTCAGTGGTTATCAAAGTTTTTATTCACATTGTAAACAAAGGTACGTGACGTCACTAATCTAAAGCAGAGGATCACTGATGCCAGTGCCACCATTGATGAAGGTATGGTACAGCGAACATGGCAAGAAATCCAGTACCGTCTCCATGTGCTTCGTGAAACGAATGGTGCCCATATAGAGGTGTATTAAATGAGGCAAAAAACTTAAATATATACGTCTCATTTTGTAATAATTTCCACATATCTGTCTTTTCGTTTGCCTTTGTAAATTTTTGAAATTGTGAAGAGACTTTATGGACACCCTGTATATTTCTGTATCTGAAAGAGTTACAGGATTTATGTCTAGATCTGTTCATTTTTTTTCTTTTCAGATGACCTGTTTCTACCAACTGCATGGTATTGCTGTGATTTGGTGTGTTTAGTTTTTAATAAAGAACCACCCTTTGATGCCATAGTGCGTAATTTGCTGAAAAATCCTGCCCATGTAAAGGAATATATGTGTCTGCACACAGTGTGCAACTCTGCCATGATCTTAACCTACCTGGTAGCTGCTTCACTTGACCATAAAAAGAATTTCCCCTGTTGAGTTTTTGGTGTTAATTTATTGACATTTGACACTGTGGTCCTAATGACAGATGGCCTTTTCAAGCTGTTTATCATATAATCCTGCTTGTGTGCATGTGCTCATAGTACTTATATATTGCATGTGTATTTTGTAGCTTGATTAATATAGTTATAACTGTGACATAATTTTAAGCTGGTTTATTAATAAAAATAAGTTCTACATTGTTTTCTAAAACATTTAACAGCAGTGCACTCCCCTGGGATTTAATTCCAAGTCCCATTGTTAAGGTTTCTAACACCAACAGTAGCCAGGCCAATTAATCTTTTGTTCCTGTATCTGTACTACATGGACATGAACCGAGAGCATCTCTTAACTGTAATTTAATTAGAAAATATTTTACTTTGTGAAAATAAATTCAGATGCAGATATGAAAGTGCTACCACGTCTAACACAAATAATATCAGGGTTAGCTGTTTTGATATTTTAATAAAGCATTTAGTTTTTTTTGATGGGGGCCAAAAGTTGGCATTCAAGAAGTAGTTCTATAGTAGCCCAGTGACACGAATGTAACTGATAAGAACTGATATGTCTCATTTGTATTTCCGTTTAAAAGTGATGGAGTGACCATGATTTACTGACAGGTGATAAATCAATCTCCAACTGTTTTATTTGTGTCTGTTAACAGAATGAAGTGATGAGGGGATATTAGGGTTTTATGAGCTCTGTTGAAGTGGATATTGCTGTTCATTTATTTTACAGTCCATAACTTTTTGGAAAATGGTCAATGTGTGTGTATCTGCATGGCTGCTAATGTCCCTCATTCAGTGACTGGAATGATTGGCTAATTTTTGAGGCTAACTTGGCAGCAGTATCTAGACAGCTAAATTACTCTCCATCAAGATTTGCTTTCAGCTGGATCTCCATTTGTTGGGCAAATGCGTGGTCCTGTTTTAGCACAGATTATTGAGTGACATTATCGTGTAGTGTACCCATACAAAAGAGTTGACTTTTTGTCTTTTAGCCCGAATTGTTAAATCTGCAGTTTTAGTCATGCAACTGAGGTAAGCTGGAAAGCTTTCTACACACTGTTACGCTCCAGTCTAGGGTTGGAGCCTAACAAAGTGAAAGGGAAGGAGGGATTGGGAAGGATAGGACAACCAGAGCCGGGAGAAGGGAACACAGGACACAAAGGGAGTACAAACAATAGGTGTAACGAACATCAGGAGTGACAGAGGCCAAAGAAACAAACAAAACACGTCTACCAAACATAACCACAAGCTAAGCTATGTCTTAGAGTGAACACAAAAGGGGTGAAACGAAACAACAATGCCTAAAATTATCTCCCTAACCAAACAAACAGTAATCCCCACGTTTACGAATAAACAAAAAGGCAGACACTCCTTATACACACCTAGTGGAACACGAAACACACAGTTGAAGCAAAGGTATCCAGAGGAGAGATCAGAGAGGCGAAGTCGAAGTACAAGCAAAAGTTCAAAACCAAGTGGACGGTTAAAACCAGGGCTAAGGTACAATAAGGGACGAGACGAAAATCAGAGGTCAAGAACAAAAACAGTCATACACGAGCACTCGTACGAAAAGCAAAGCGAACGAAGAGTGAGCTAGCAGGCAAGAAGCAAGCGGTGGGCAGACGAAGCTGCAGCCTCTTCAGCCGACGAACCGGAAACTGCTTCGAAGGCAAGGGAGGCGGGGTCAGGTCCAGAGGGTGGAGTCGAGGGAGCGGTTGACCAATGAATGTATGGGCAGAACGTCTGAAGAACCTGTAGGCATCCTCCTGAGCTTATCGCACGTATCTCCCTTACGGCACATACCCTAACCTTACAACACGTATCTCCCTTACGGCACATACCCTAACCTTACAACACTGAGATGAAAGGATAGCCAAATTTGCTTACTCCACCTAAGAGCTGAACATGCTGGGAGGCCTGTCGGATCCTCAGGGCAGCCTTTTTTTAGTCTCTGATTTTTAACATATTTTTTTTTTTACTCATTGCATTGGAATTGTGTTTCATTGGGTCCCTGTCGTGTGTAGCGGGTCTTCATCCCACCGGCCCCTCGGGCTGTCTCTCTGTCCAGGTCGGCTCCCTGCTGGCTGAGCGGTGATGGGAATGGATCAGGGGTTAGTTGGGGACTTGGCCCCACGGAGGGGGCCTGTGCCTTGCGTGCCCTGATTGTGCCCTTCTCTCCTACACAATCTACATTACACTAGGGTCTTAGGGGGTGGTGCTGGGCCGTGGAGGCAGATGGGCTGGGTTACGCCACATGGCCTGGCCCACAGGCCCTACCATTGTCCAGTGTTCTGCCCCTCGATCTTAATTGCACAATAGTCATACAACATTAGGGCCTTGGGGACTGATGGGGTATGCAGGGATCTACGTCTGCCAGTGGTGGAGTGCTCATGTCCTGCGTGTTCACCCAATTTTAATGCACCTCAGTTATCCATACTGCCCATCCATTCCTAATTTGGGTGTAGGGCAGCACGCCCCCCAGCGATGGTGGGCCAGGTGGGCGCCTGGGCTGTGCTGTTGTGGGGTGGGTTCCCGGCAGATGTTCCAGGTACTCTGGGATGCTCTGTGCACTGACAGCGACTTTGGGGATTTGGTCTTGGCCTGCCTTCTTCTGTGGCCCCGGGTTTGGCTTCCTGGCAGGTTGCGTGGGCCCCCACTCTGGCCTTCCTCTGCTCCCACTCAGCACTGCTGCTGGCAGCATGACGGGCTGCTGTGGCAGGCTGTGGTCCGCCTGCCGGGGTAGGGGGGGGGGGGCAGGGCTCTTTATTCTGGGGACAACTAAGGGCCCTCTTGGTTCCCGGTGGCTTTGGCATGGGGTTCGGGGTGGGGGTTTGTCGCTGCTGCCCCCCACATCAACTACTAGCACATCCATGGGCAAATTGTTTCACTCACACACACGCATAAATGCATACATGTATATAGATATTTATCCACACCTATCTCTAAGCCACAAACACACACACACACACACACACACACACACACACACACACACACACACACACACACACACAAAGGTAGAGGCATACACACAGATATCTCGGTTGCAACTGCAGTTGTCAATGTTGTTATTGCTATAACTCTTGCCACTTGTTTTATATTATTATTATTATTATTATTTTGTGTTTTCCCTCTTTTTTTTGCAATAGAAATTAAAAAATAAAGCAGTCCTCTACAGAGGGGTGGTGCGAATATATATTTAAAAAAATGGAAAAAGAAGAACGGAAAAGAAGGACTTGTATTTCCTTAACCTTTGGAGTACAATTGATTTTTATTTTGCATTCTTATTGTCATTGTGGTCTGATGACTTGGAATTTACATAATGGAATTCTCTTAGCTGAACTTTTAATGAGAAATGATTGCATATTAAGGTGTTGTAGGTAAATGGCTAGAGATTTAGTCAGCAGTATTCATTATTTTTCTGAATTACAGTATTAAATTATTGACTTATTCCATTTGGTACTAGTTTGGGCTAATATTTTTTAGAATAATGCATTACATACAACACATGCCATAGACACTTTATTAAGTACCTCTAAGTAGCATCAGGGAAGGTGCTACTTCACTGGGTAACAAATTATGCTTTCAGAAATACTTTCTGCACACCAATCATGTACTGAGCTGTTATTTTTGTATCTGTGTCCTTCCCGTCAGCTTTAATGAGTCTGGCCATTCTCCTCTGACCTCTCATTAACAAGGTGTTTTTGGCTACATAACTGCCACTGACTGGATGATTTTTTTAATCATGCCGTTCTTTGTGAAATCTAGACACTGCTGTGTGAAAATCCCAGGAGGGTGATTGGTTCTGAGATGCTGTAACCAACATGTCTGGCAACAATCGTACCAAGTTTAAAATCACTTAAATAAGCTTTCTAATCCTTAACCACACAGCAATGGAACCTCTTTAACCTGCCTGCATGCTCTACAAGTTCAGATTTAGTCACATCATTTCCTGGTTGGAGTAGCCAGAGTATGCAATAAATGAAGTGTATGTTTGTATTAATCATTGGAAATCAGCTCCCCAATTACAGTACAATTGATTTGCTGTGACTTTGAGTGCCATTCAATACTGACTAACTAACAGTGCTGCTATAAAAAGACTAAGTTTAAACTTTATTTGGTCTCTCAACTTTTGTTTTTGATGTAGGTGTTATCAACTACAGTTGAGAAATTCTGAGCTGTTGAAATGCTTATTAAGTCACTGGTGATTGCCAGAGAGTGAAAGGACATGATGAAAGCCTTGCTCAACATTGGGTGACATTGAAAGATTTTAATCCAGATTTCCATGGGCCCAACAGTGGGGGTGGGGGAGGGATGGGAAAGAGCCAACAGGGAAATGAAATTAGCAGCCTAGGGGAGAAAATTGCTAAGGCGAGTAGAACGGCTAGAAATGGTCTAATTAGAGTCTTCTGGTATAGTTATAAAATTCTCTTGTTGACCACAACAGGAAAATTTCTGTAAATGGAAGAGTGAGAAAACATGAGCTCCTGAATTTCCATTGTGTTCTGAGATAAAAGGGAACAACAGTTGATTCTTACAAGGGTCTATGATCTTGTCATCCAGTCATTCTCCTTTGAGAGCTTTATTTTTGTACGTTGTCAGGTTGGGGAGCATGCACTGGTATGGCGCGTCGCTGCAACCACGTCGCAAAACAACTCGGGATCCTGGATGACGACTGCATTCTGTGAGCCAGATCACCCGCAGGGAATCGCACCACATGACCCTAGTGCCGTAACTGACACTCGTCACAATGCAGGTAATGTGCCTCACTTGGGATCCCCTGAGCAGCTGCTGATTCAAGACACAGTCAAGCCAGCAGTACCCAAGAATTCCACGAAGAGAGACAGTGCCTCAGGAGTCTAATCTTCATCTTTATCTCGCAACCATACAGCAAAACGTTATATTTTATAACTGATTAGTATATTTATACTATTTATAACAGAAGGGCTGATGATCAATTGTGAAACTCCTTAATTTTCTGGGTAATATCTTTTGATTTTGTGTTGTCTGCACTGAATTTTCTTTTGCTATCACATGCTTGTGTTCCTGACAGACTAGCGTTATTTGGGCAGTACTGCAGCGTTATTGGAATGGGTTTGTTTTTCATAAACACTTCATACTCTTCACTGTCTTAAGGTGAGCAATCAAGTTTGCGTTGAAATGTTTATTAGTAGATCCTCCTTGGAAATTTAGCGGAACAATGTTTGCAAAATGCATTTCTAATGACACTAAAATAATTCCACATAGCAGACGTTTTTTCTCACTGTTTAGCATGTGGGTGTGTAAAGCAGCATGGGTCACCAATTTCTGGCAGTAAATACCAGCTTATTTATAACCATCAGCCAATATTGATAGTTGTCTGATACAGTCACTGCATCTCTAGTCCTAATTGCAATTCTAAATATTAAGCTTTAATTTTAAAGCTTCACTTCATCCAGGAAGTGGGTGAACTGCTAATGTGTGGACATTGGATGATAGTTGCCATGTAAGTACAGTGGGGGAGCAGCATATAAAGGAGAGGCTTTATATAGCTATACAGCACCTTTCTCCCTCCCATATGTGGCATGATTTATCAGGGGCTCAGTGACCAAGTTGCACTATAGCCTTACATTTTCTGGTTTGCAGGTCCAGGCTTGGCTCAGCTTATGCAGGTAGAGTTTGCTTTGTCTCATGTCTGTGTTTATTGCTAAAAAATATTGGGGAAAAACCATATTGCAATATATGGAATAGATATTGCAATATTTATAAAAACAAATGAGTTGAAAAGTTACCCAAATTAAATTGCATAAATGGGCACAGAGCATGATATTATCTACCAATAAAGTCTGTACGGGGAAAGGCTAGTCAGTTCACATTCTGGTTAACACAAATGAATTCTGAGATTCATCCATAAATCAAGGAATCCCTACTGGTACACTGAAAATGTACGCTTTCTTATTTAAAATTTTATTAAGAACAAATTTCACAAAATTTCAAGAACATTTTTAATGACAGCCCTGGCAGGGTAGATATACATATAAAATGAGCAACCGCAACATTAATAGATTCTCATACTTGTTTCCACAAGCCAATAGACACAAAGCAGCGCAGACAAATCACTTGCTCTTGCTTAATATTGTCTCCATGGAATCCAAAATATTTCCATACAGTGGAAGACAAATTTCTTTTTGGTGAGTAGTTCTTGTTTTTCATTCTCTTCACTCATTTTTGTTAAGTTTCTCATAAATGTGCCACACTGAGTCCAAGAACAAGGACAAGAATGATTTCTATTAGTTCAGAGAGCACACGCAGAGCTCATTTTTCAGCAGATTATTTTGAAAAGACACAATCATGAACATTACAAAGCCTTGTAGGCTTTTTTTTCCTATGACAGTACAAATTTCAGCTTAAATTTTTGATGTTTCCAATCCAACTCACTAAATGCAATAGCCGATGTGACAATTGCGTGTGCATAGCTTGAGGCGTCAATATTAACATTGCAGATAGTGCAGGTCTAATAGCCTCTGGGTACACTGATTTTGTCCAGAAACATTTTTAGTGGAAACACAGCCTTTTTATTGAATTTGTGGACTGGCATCCCATGCAGGATATCCGCTAGCTGTACCCTGTGTTTCTGGGAGGGCTTGCCATGACCTGTCACTGGATAGGTGGATATGCAAGATACTTAGATCAGCTCTTATGGTTTCAATTTTATACTGGGCAGCATCAGATGTTAAACTCAATTTGGTGTCCAATTTGATACTGATATTGTTTGTGAATATGCTTGGGCACTGAATATGTGTTACTGTTTATGGTGAAGTCTCATCTGTGGCCTTTTTTATCTTCATTCTTCTTGGGGTGGGGTCAGGGAGACTAGACATGGCTAGCTTACTGTGTATTGTATGTGCTCCTTGTATGAATTACTCCATTAACGCATTTCCCCAAAAACATCTCTCTACGTCACTGGCTGTTAATTTGCCTGCCAAAGAAGAAGGTGAGTCCTCTTTACCCAGTGGATGTGGCACAGGAACACAAGGAGCTTAAACTGACCCTAGCTGCCTGAACCCCAGCCTCATGTTTCATGTTATCATCTCTTGGCAGAAAGAGTAAAGTAAAGAATCCTGTTTTCCAGTGTAGCATTCTAAAGTTTTATTTTCTCCCAGTGAAAGCAAGCTATGGTGTAATTTTGTTCATGCCAGTAGGGATTTTTCATTTTGCATTTTTAAGGGAGTTTCTTGCGAGCTTGATTCAGTACGCAAGAATTGATACTGCAATATTATTTCTCCTACTACTGTTACACTTAGTAGGTGCATGTCATAATTTTTACCCCTGTCTTCCTTTTAGGGACTTCAGGCTTCATTCTACCAAAAGACAATATTGTCAACCAAAGACAGAATTATTGTTAAATCCTTTTCCATATACATTTTGTGAAAGTTTTGTGTGTATTGAGCAGGGCAGAGTGATGTTGAAAAAGGTTTTACATTACATTACTTGGTGGCACACCTTTTTGGATTTTGGCTGAAAGACTAAGCATATCTTTATATTTATATTCTCACACAGGGAGAATATATTGCTAGTCCTTGTGTCTTGAAGGCACTGATCCTGGTTTCTGCTTCTGAATTGGTTTGCTTAAATTTATACAGCATGACAGACTTGTCGGCTGTGATAGCTGGTTTCCTTCAAAGAAATGACAACACATCAAAGCAGTTCCAGTGCTGGACTTTAGAGTGGTACTGTTTCAAGGGCCACGCTTTCTTAATCACTCTAGCCCCATTGCCCTATTGAAGACACTGGTCTCCTGACGCCTACACAGATGGAGTTTGTGCAGACGTTAATGTCAGATGCCTGCGCCTCACTGCACTGGTGGCTCTGCTCTACCTGCCATATCTCTGTGCCCTTTTGTTTTATTTCCCCAAGTGCCCCCAGGCTGCTCAGTGGTCCTGCTATGGCACCACAGAGTATCTGTCACAGTTGATCTTTTTCCACCCGTCACATCCAGGTTCTGTCACTTTTACTCGGTGTGAAGTGAAAGAAGGGAAGACCCACCAGCCACAACCTTTAAATCTCAATTCTGGGTGCAGGCTGTGATTCTTGATCCCTCTTCTCAAATGCTGATAATACTGAGATGTACGTGCTCTGTTCCTCATTTAAGTTTGCATTGTGGTTCAGTGCATAGTGCTGTTGTCTCAACTCAAGAGTTTTGGGTGAGTGAGAGAGTTCAAATGATACCGCTGATTGTATGTTTTTTCTTGCGGATGTTGCTTGACTTTTTAGATGATTGCATTTTTTGCATTATTTCCCAAAATGTGATGACTATGTATGATTACTTTTCAATAATGGGTTTCAGTTAAGGTTATCACCTAATCCATGTTAGGAAGGACACTTTGAGCTACTTCAGGCTTTAGAAACTGCTTTAAAGCTGAAATATTTGCCTAGTTCATCTCCTTGATTGAAAGACTCATCCAGGTATTTCACATTGACACATGCATTACTATAGGAGACTGGCCAATCAGCACACAGCATGAACTTAGTGCTTAAGTGAACATTTTGACATTTTGATCGAAATGGTAGGTTACAAATTCTGTCCAAGCTCAGTGTCCTCCCACACATGAATAAGATGGTAACCCCAATTTACAGTATTTTTCCTTTGCTGTTGTGTGTTGTAACCTTTGCTGTAAATAAATGCCTGACCAGCTGTGTGTACACCAACCTTGACTTGTATGATGTGTGTGTATCCTGTCATAACAAGTTTCAGACCTGACATTGTCATTATTCCACAGACCAAAGCACTGTATGTACCCTAAATTTTTGGGTGCCCAATTACCCAAATTACCCAATTCATATAGGTCAAGACACCATTAAGGGTCAAGAAAGTTAGCAGTATTACTTTTAATCAATTCTTATCCATAATTATTGATAATTGTGCTTACATCCATCTTGCTACATCTGCCCACTCATTAAAACAATACTGTATGTTAAGAAAAAAAAAACAGTGTAAAGTTTTGTTTTTGTATGACCTCTGCATCATCTGAACCATCTCCTAGCCAGACATAATCAGTGTTCGTCCTTGTTCTTTGACTCATTCATAGTGTGGTGTGTTTGCGAGAAATCTTAACAAATTGAGTAAGAAGGAGGAAAGTGAACAAGAACTGGCTGTCTTCCACTGTATAGAAATATTTTGCATTTCAAAGAGCTGATATTGAGCAAAAGCAAGTGACGTGTACCAATGATTTTTCTGCATTGCTTTGTGTCTGTTGGCATCACTTGGGGCAACATCACCAACTTATTTGACAGACTGTGTTGGTAGATAAGTTCTATATGGGTGTAATGTTGTGTACATTTTCAGCTCCTTTTTGTTAAAACACATTATTGTTAAAGTTAAGCAAGCAACCGTCCCTGACACGTTTTCGAACGGTGTGCCATATGATAAGAAAGAGGCACGTTGGGAGGCGATAACAAACGCTGTCGCCATGTATATTGCAAAAGACATGGTGCCCATACATGCTGTGGAAAAGCCGGGATTACAAGTTTTCACAAGTTTTACAAGTGTTTACAATGGCATGGTCTGCATGGTCTGCCATCTCCATCTCACTTACAAGCATCTTTTTTGGCTTGTCAGATTGCACTTTAACTCCTAAAGTAAAAATAAATAAATGAAGTTAAAACTTGTTTTGAACCATTTATTTGTCACCTGTAGTTTGATTTTGAGTAGGGGAGGGGAAAATAGATTAAAATTGAAAATCGGATTTATTGTGAAAAAAATCGGAGATTTTATTTTTAGGACATATCGCCCAGTTCTACCTCACGTTATTGGTGAGCCTGTGGATGTCTTCTTCTAAGGTGTGTTGTGCTGTTGTGATAAGCGACTGCATTTTCAGTCACTTTTCAATGTGAAGTGTTACCACACAACTGTCGCTTTCCTTTTATCTGGGACCTCACCCGCTGTGGTGCATTTCCCTTCATCGTATTGCTGTGTAAATCCATGCTTTTGTTTTTAAATTAAGCAATTGAGTAATCGTAACAGCTGTAGTGCTGGTCTGTAGCAAAGAAATCACATACATAGTTGATAGTTAATTCCATGAAAATATTCAAAGTTCTTTATTCAACTTTGGTAATACAGTGGTACCTCGGTTCTCAAACTCACTAGAACTCGAATTTCTTGAAAGCCGAACAAACCAGTTTGACCTAGAACTTGATCTGAATATCAGAAGTCGAACCGTGAACGCTGACCTAATATAAATTGT